>VDFB02268104.1:0-102692 GCA_007258455.2 Sequoia sempervirens | reverse complement strand
TTCCCACTTTCACCCTTGTAACCCTAGTAGTAGTGCAAACCCAATTTTAGGCCCTTAACTCCAACACTTCCCAAAACACTTGACAAACCAATAGATGATTCAGACACCCATTATAGAGTTACAAAACATATCTCAGGGTTAGACACAAGTACTTTAGACCAAACTCCTAAAACTCCCGCTCCTATATTGTCCTAATTAGGTTAATTAGTCCTAAATTACAAAGAAACCCACCTTTAGACTTATCACAAACAACTAAAACTTTGGGTCAGCATTTCTCATGCCCTCAAACCACTAAATCTATAATTAGTTTCTAGAGTTGACTCTTCTAACATAGCAAACTATGAAACCCTTGATTTTTAGCCAAACCAAGAGGGTTTACTGAAAACCTACATTCCACGCCTCCTCAAATCTCAAAACCAACTCAAACACTCTTAAGAAACCCTGTACATGCTTAATAATTCAAAATAAATTACCTCCCACTCAAATTTTACCAAACCCTAGACTAAAACCTCCACTTTCATGCATTTTCCCACATAAACTCAACAGGGACAACAACCCAATCTACTTTATTTCTTTCTCTCAACATAAAACACTCCCCCTAACACCTAAAAATTATCCATGAGACCCAATACACCAATCACAGTGAGCATAGTCAATGTATGGGCCTTCAAAACATGATAAAAGCTACAAAACCCCAAAATAGGGTATACCCGATGGTCATCAGGAAAACAACTATAAGATGCTTCATCAAATTGTATTCTAAACCTTCAAACCAGATGCAAAGCACTATTGATTCATGCCACTACAACATCCATAAATATTTTGTACAATCTAATGATTGTACGTTACTATTTAGATCTAAAAAAATGGAAAACTCAGAAAATTCCTAAAAATAGTAAAAAATCAATTGGATTTTCTTCCCAAAATCTCCAAGCCAACCTTTACAATGATGATTCCTGCCATTTTAAAGGTTTCCTTACCCAAGAAAACTAACATAACAACCTCTAACTAATTTTTGAATCCCTTTATGGCCGTTGGAGTGCAAAATTACACTTGTTTACATATTCTTGTTAACAACACTTTGACTCCTTTTACATTATTTTACTATTTGACCCTCTTAGACATCTAAAACATTTTTTATGGTCTATTGAGACCTTATTGGACCCAAAACATGACCTTATGCATGAAAAGAAACATTAACCTACCTAGACCCCATTTGTCATCATTGACATTTTCTTAACATGTTTGACATCATTTACAATATGGAACAATGAGACACCAAAGTTACCATTTACATCAAGCATGGTCTTCTTAGAACTTATTAAGAGAAAATAAACTAAATACACCCCTACCAACCTACTGGTCACCCATCAACCTACAAAGAATCAAACTTCTTGTGAGTAAGGTATAGGTGCTCTTGCACCACTATTTGGTGCAGGGGCATCAAGCTTCGATGGTTGTCATTAGGGTGATGAAGTCTTGTTTTGGCTTGGATAAGGTCATATAGACCATTTATTGATGTAATAAGTATATTTTAGTGATTATTAGTGAGTTAGAAGGTTTTAGTTGCAAATTTTCTAAATTAGTGCAAAGTGTCATTTTTCAAATTTTGAAGTGCAAGAAATGCATAATGGGGAAGCTAAACGGTTAGGGAAGGCCAAAGGTCACTTGTAGTGTTGGTTTTCAATAAATTATTGATTAAGGGAGTTGAATATATGTATGTGAATCTTGAATGAAGGATTGTGTGGAGAAGAGTGGAAGATTTTGTACAAGCATTGATCAATAAAGCTCTGTTTTCTTTGTAAATCTAAGTTTGTTTTTCTCTTTTTTAGTGTTGTAGCAGTCAATTACATGAGTCCATAATGAAGGGAATTGAATAAAAGTGTTTTGATTTGGGTAGAGGGATGTGTTAGCCACATTTTGGTTTTTGTGGCATTGAAATCCATCTTGTTTTGAGCTCTTAGGGTGGATTTTACTGTAGGCGGGTCTAGAAGTCTAAATTTCAAGTTTTGAGGTCATCAAGTGATTTAATGGATCATTCCACCTAATGTATATACTATAGCTCGGTGGAATGAGTCCATTAGGTGGGGAATAGGTTATAATATGATTCTTGGAGTAGGGGAGATCATTTTGGAGTGATAGCATGTAGCCTTGGGTGTGAAAATGTGTGATTTTGAGTGAATTTGAGTGGTTTTAGAGTGTGAATGGATGAAATCCTTTGGGGAAGTCATTTGTGAGTCTTTTGAGCATGTACAAACATCATATGGTATGTTTGGGGTGTTGGATGTGAGAGTTAATTGTGGGAAGAGTGATTTTCAATAAGGCTCCTTGGAAAACCTAGGTTTGGTGGCTTGAGAGTGAGGGTTTAGTGGATTGGTAGCTTGGTGAGTGGTTGGAGCTCTAAAAATTATAAAATATTAAGGTTGGTAACCTATTTAATGACTTTCCATGGTCTTTGACTTGATTTCAGGTGTTTGGGAAGGTGTCTCTTTGGAAAAGAGGTAGGTAATTGGCCTAGTTGCCCCTACTGTACAGTGGGATTTTGGAGAATACATTGAAAAACCCATCTCCAGGCTTCTTGTGACCTTATGACCACTTCAAACACCCTTGTTTAAGCCTACACATGCTTAATAATCCTTAATATTATGCTTCCCCCAAACTTCACCCACTTTTAGTCTCTAAAACCTCAATTTTGCATTAAAAAATGCACTTCTCTCAACTAGGGCTTCATGCCCAAACATACACATGACCTCCCCAGTCCTTGCAAACCTTCAAACACATCAAACCCCACTAGATCTCACTAAAACAAACTGGTTCTATCCTTCTTCAAAACAAATTCTTCAATATGCTACTTCAACCAATGCCTTTTAGGTCTAAAGTCATGCATTATATATTTGCTTGTTATTTGAATTATCATTAATGAAATTATATATTTACTTATATTTTTATCTTAGTTTCCTCTTGTAGGAGTAGGTGTTGGAACACTTGAAGGAGTAGGTGTTGAAACACCTAAAGGAGATAAAGAAAAAGAGATGCCTAAAGAGGTATGTGTTTATTTTATTTTGTGTTGGTAAATATGTTCCTATTACCGACAATTGTATGCTAACTTGTATCAAATTGATTTTTTTTTCACATATAGATTGACATTGAAAATTTTAAACATTGGTTCTTTTGAGAGTGAGCATATTCTAGGACCTTACACGCTTTGAAGAGACATATACATGAGGTAATCAAGATCTCAATTTTAGAGTTCAATTATAATTCAATGTATATTGATTTTGATGTTAATTATTCGATTTTAAATTATATAATATAACTAATCTCAATTATGGTTTGAATTTTTCTTGTGCAATTACCTTCAAAGCCAAAGAGTGCTTCAAAGAGGCTCCATTTTGATGATCCACTAGTAGTTTAGGATAAGATAGACATTTTGGCATGTATATTATGAATAGATATCAAGATGGCATATGCCACACTTTGTAAAACTTTGTTTGAGTTGGCGTTGATTCCATTTTTGTATATGGACATGTTACCATATTTTCACCCATGGCTCAATCAGGTAGAGCCCATTGATAGAAAGAAGAAATAAAATGGTACATTTTCTATTCCACTTACATTGCATTCATATATACAAATGAAATAACTTGAGAGAATACAGAAACATAAATCATCACATTTAGATAGATGCATGTAACATAAGAAGATTTTGCAAATTTATTTTGAAAAGTTATTTTATTGAATAGAAATATTCATTTTAATTCACACAAGCCGTGAGTTTAACTTTTACCTTATTCAATACAAATAAAAATCAACATATACATGAATAAGTAAACAAAGAAGAAAGAGTGCATGTAGGGAGGGTAACGAGTCATTGCCTGAGAATGACTGGTTATGTCGAGTCATCTTGTTTGGCTGCTGCCTGAGTTATCCTAGCCTTCCTAGCTCCTTGATACTCCTATTTCCTGCATTAGTCAAAGCAATGTGTTAGAGAAATTCTCTAAGCAATGAAAGGTTACATACCGTACATGTTCATCTATCCATACATGTATAAATTGGCCTTGATCTGCATTAAATAAACACGTGCATTACAAGTGTCCCAGAGAACCATTGAAATTATAAACACACTTGAAATGCACATATGTTTTCTAACTTGTTTGCTTCATGTGAAACTACAGGTGCAATCATGTTTTAATTCAAAATGAGTGCGAAAAAATGTGGCTCCCATAAGGGTTGAGCCCAGCTCATTAAATGCTTTATGTAGAGTGAACATCATGAGATCAATATTGTGTCTAGTTACCAGTTTCAAAGAAAGAACTTAGTGTTTCATCATTGAGAGATAGGTTCTATTACACATTGCTTCTTTGTTGTATTGGGATAATGAGATATAAAAAAATAGCCAACAATGTTGCTACTACAATGGTCTGATAATGAATGATAGGTCTTTAAAACAATTAATAACCAACAAAGGCATGAAAACAGGCCTATGACATACAAGGGATGTTAAAATCCAAAATAGCAGCAATATTTAGGGTGTCATATCATTTTGTCCACATGATATAAGCAACAATTCTTTGTTCATGCAATGAATATATTCCATGTTCCCACTTCAATAGAGCAATCAAGGGAGTCTTTTGTAGCAACAATATGGTAGAGAAGGCTAAAAACCAACATGACTGTCCCATACCCAAAGCATAATACACTGAGAATAGCATTACAATAAAGATTTATGATAGAGGGTAGCACTCAGTGCACAGGTCAAAGAGGAATCACAGTGATAGAAAAGAGAAAGTACAATGATCATATGCATAACAAATTGACTAATGCAAAGAAGAACAATGAAGAACTCCTAAAGGAAATTGTAAAGAAAAGAAATTTTATCAGGAGCAATTTATCTATAAGATGATAAATCTGAATCTTTTTAAGGACTTTGTCTTTCCAAAAGACAGTCATAAATGAATAAAGCAGAGTGGCAGAGGTGAAGATCAGTGTTACATTACACAATGATAAGAGTAGTTATATCATGTTTGACAACCATTTTCATAAGGATGATAGTATGCTATAGGAAAATAATGATAGAAGCATAAAGGTACTTCATCTCCTCATATAATATATAGCCATGACCACTGTATAGGGGAGCTTTTTCTATTGACAAATGTTGAGAAAAGTACAAAGGAGGGTTTGTGAATACATAGCCAATTGAAAAAGTAATATTCATAAAGGGATAGGAAGAATGCATAGAGCTTTTGAATGATATCCATACTATGCGATGGCATCAAATCATTTTGCAAATATTTTTCACAGAGACAACATTTTCTTTTGTGGAAAACTCGACTAAGATAGCTATTTTTCCAACTAATGTCCTCACATGAAGTCTTATTCATATTAAATGATGATCTTGCTAAATCTACAATTGAAAGGAAAAAAAGAGACACCCATGTGTTTTCATTGCATTTAAATCTATAGGGAAAAAGTTTTGGCTGCCACCCATAAGCTGAAAATACATCAAAATATAGATAAAGCCTTCAAAATACCAGCAGATCGACAATACAGTGAAGCATAGAAAAGTCACAATAACCTCGACCTGTAGGATTGATGGAGGCTATCATGTGTTTCAATAAAACCCATAAATTGCAAATATAGAAAACCCTTCAAAGATGGATATATAAAGTTATAGTAAAACTAGTGGAAAGAATAGGCAGAAAATATGGCTATCTGGAAGTCATCAGAAGCCATTTTGGAGTGTGAGAAACCCGCAAGTTTCCTATATTCAAATCCTTGTAGTAAGGCAACACAACGGCTAGAATAACATTTATGTGAAACATAACAAAAGACATGGCTATCCTAAGCCATTCAAGGAAAAATGGGAGAAACCCGCATGGGTTTCATAAAGAAATCTATGCTCTTCCATAGTGCAATAACAGTGAATTAAAAAGGCCAGTAGAGCTCAATTTGAGCTATGTATTAACAAAAAGAGCTATCAAATTCATAGAAAAACATCTTAAGAATCCTCACCTTGCTATAGCATGCTCGCAAGTCCAAGATGAAGGCATTGTTCTAAAGAATCACAAAGAATCCTTGGTCGGTGGCATAACTCCTTGGAGAAGCTTCTACATTTTGCAGAATGTGAAATGAAAAGAAGTTTTGAGTTTTGTTTTAGGGTTTCTAACCCTATTTCCACCACCATAAGTTAAGTTGAATTTTGGTGGCATTTTATTCAAAATATGCTATGACTAATCAAAACCGTGGCCCTTGTATATTTGTCAATATTTGCTAAGTGTTACCTACACTTATGCATTTGACTTAGTAATTCCTTGTGGACTTAGGAATTTTAAATATGGAGTTTTTGTGAAAGATAAATGCCACCTTACATTGTTGAAGAAATCAAACAAGGAGCCACCTACTTGCCGCATTGCCAAACTTGATGGAGAATGTTGAGGAGAGCTTAATGCCACTTGGATTCCTACATTGACTTGTTATTGTGCCTTTTATGGTCGATTGTGATAAAGTAGTTTTGTTTGTTTTGCATTCATACTTATGTGTAACAAATGGAATTAAGGTGTTTTATAAACCTTCATTCCTTATTATTATGTCTTTTAATGCAAACGGTGAGGTGGTCAATTTAGGAGAAGTTATAGGATTTGTTTTGACTTGCCATCACTTTGTTGAGGGTTTTTAGGCATTTTTGCTTCTTTTGGGAACTTTTTGAGGAGTTTATAGTTTTATCAAGTCATGCTTGAATTTTTCAACCATTTTGAGCTCATTTGTTGAAGATCTATTGGCTATATTTTTGGCTTTTTGAAGCCATCCGACCCAAGAAGCTTCCAATTCCTATTTTGGTGCAATTGTTTGAAGCTTGCTTAGTCATTTTTGACTCATTTTGATGCTTTTGAGAAGTTAGTGACTTTTAGAGTCCTTTCTCAGACTGGAAAACTTTTGTAACTCTTTGGACATGGAATATAGTAAATTCCTTATTTATTTTTGGTAATAAAATTCTTGCCCACTTGTTCTTGCAAATTTTTGTGTGTTAGGTGATTGATCAGGTTATTAGTGAGATTTTATTATTTTTCCTCCTAACCTTGTCTCATAAGTTACACATTTTATGCAAATTGTAAGCTAATACAGGTTGCCAATTGTGTCAAGAAAGTGTGAATACCTTACAGTTGTGAAGACTTCCTTTTGTTAGTTATTCCATTTAGACCCTTTAGTGAAATAATTATGTAAAAGCTTACTATGACAGGTTGTGCAAATCTAATTTATGCCAGATTGAACTAAGTGTAAATTTCTAATTTTCATTGTCCCCCTTTAAGTTAGGTGTATCACCATAGAATAATAGTTTATCAGTTTTCATTTTAATTTAATCCTTCTCCCTTTTCTTTACAAATCATTAGATTAGGTGATACCAAGAGGAAGTCGGCCTTCTCTGGAGGTTGACCTCTCTTCATAAGTAGCTTGCAGCATTAGAGGTCATCCCATGTTTTCACTAAAAAGCTAAGTTCTACAACTTGACTTGTCAAATCTTGCAGCTTAGCTAGGGTGCAATTTCAGTAGTTAACAGGGCATACACTTGATTATTGGATAATTTGATATATAGAAGTTGACAATCGAAATAATTTCTCCGTTATGTGCATGTTTAAACTGTTCAAAAATTTAATCTTAAGCAATGGTTAAATATCAATGTACAATAGCATAAAAAATAATGGTTATATTATATAGTTGACAATAAAAAATAATGAATAATGGTCAAATTATATCATATATTACTTAGTTATATTATGGTTAAATTATATAGTTTAAACAACTTTGAAGAAAAGAACAATGGTAAAGCTTAACATTTTAACTTTAAAGTTTAAATACAAAAATGTCATTGTCTCACACTACATATTTCATATTGCATTATTATTACATGTTGAAATTCAAAAAATATCATAGTTTTATGTTGATAAACATGCCAAAGTGATGCAGAGCAGGGTGGCAAACTCTCAACAAACCAACTACCCTTTAATCTTCCTTCCAGACACAAAACACCATTGGACAGTCATGACTAGGGTACATAAGCACTAAATCAACAATCATCTTCCAATGAAACACTCACCAACACTCCAAAACTCAAAACCCTCACTTTTGACAAGTTTCAAAGGGGGTTTATTGAAAACCTCGCCTCTAGACGTCTCCTCACTGTTTCAATGACTCCAACACCTTCAAATATGTCTACCCTTGCTTAATTAACTCTTACAAATTGTTGCCCCAAGTGTTTTCCATCACTACCTACTCTTAACCTCCAAATTTCACTCAAAACACACATTCTTGACAACTAGGCATCATGCCCAAACCCCCAAAATGGCCACCCCTACTCCTAAAATCATGCACACATGCCCCCTACACCTAATTATTCCATTCCACTAAGTTACAGTAGAATACAATGGGTGGAAAAGACATTTGGTGGAAATTTTCATGCCGCCCCTATGGAAAAAGCATGAATTTAGGCCCAAGAGGCATAGCTTGAAGTAGCAGATTAAATAAATAGTTTGGAATAAGGTTAGAGCTTGGTTGTTTCAGTGTTATCAGGTTGAGTTTGATGTGACAGAAGTTTTGCAAAGGCATGGTAGATCATTTGGATGTTTGGGCTTGAAGCCCTAGTTTAACAAAGAGTGAAAATGGGTGAAATTGAGAGGTTTTAAGAAGGAAATGTGTGAGAAATTTGGGGGCAGGATAATTTGAAGGTGAATTAAGTTTGTGCAGGGTGAAATAAGAGTGTTTGAAAAGATTTTAAGGTTGAATGAGGTCTAGAGATGGGTTTTTCAATAAACACCTACTTATTTGGTGAAAAATGAGGGTTTCATGAAAGAGGGTCTTAGCAAGCAATTTGACTTAGTGGTTGAAGAATTTGTGGTTTTGGAGGTAGTTTGAGGACTATCCAATGGTATTTTGAGTGAGAAACAAGATTGAAGGAGAGTTCCTTTGTTAAAGTGGGCTAATTGGAGCCCCTTTTCGAGCGTTCAAGGTCAGTTTGATGGTATCATTCTAAAATAAGTACATGTGATTGAGTTTGGATAGTTGTGGACCTACCTTTCATTGCATCACAAAGGACCTTATTCATGACCAAAAACATTAGAACACCCTAAGCACTAACTGGTGCAGGGGCACCAAGAGCATTTTATGCAAATGTTGACAATTGAGGTCTTTTAGTTTTTTAGGGGTATTTGAGTCTTTTTTTTCAAACAATAAAGTCATTTAGACCATTTTATGATGTAAGGAGTCCTTTTATAGGTCGTTAGGTGGTTGGAAGGTCTAAGTTGCAAAATATTGCAAAAATTGCAAAATTGTGTAAAAGTAGTCAAAATTGCAACTTATTGTCAAATGGTGGAAGTTCAAGAGTCATCTTGTTGTAGTTCATGGGGAAAGCAGTTGGAATTTGTTTAGTAATGTTTACACATGGTCCTCTTTCACACCCAAATGAGCCAAATCACTCTGAGCTATGTCAACCGACTAAATCCCTTAAGAGTCTGAAGTGTAAAATGGCTGCAAACTTCAACATGACATTACTTGGACACCGTGATGCTTAGAAACTTCTCGTCTAAGCCTATGGAACCATGTTGAGACCCTCTACAATAACCTCTCATTTTTCACTCTCTTGGAGGAATTTTCCTATGGTGGTCAGATTTCGCTTAGGGAAAAAGTTGTTAAATGCAAGTAGTGTAGAGTTGCAAAGTGGTGCAACTTTCGTTTTGCAACTTGTGTGACCAAACTAACTATTCCAATGCATCTAAGTGGGTACGTTTACACTAGGCATAGTCCTCTTTCAAACACAAACATGTTGAATCGCTCCAAGCTATGTTCAATCGGCTGAATCCCTTAAGAGTGAGTTTGAAGTGCAAAATGGCTGAAAACTTTAGCATGACGTTACTCGGGCACTATGATGCTTAGAAACTTCTCATCTGAGCCTATAGAATCGTGGTGTTCCCCTCTATAATAACCACTCTCGGTTTTCACTATCTTGGAGGCGTTTTCCTGTGGCAGTGAGATTTCACCTGGGGGAAAAGTTGTCAAATGCAAGTAGTGCAAAGTTGCAAAGTGGTGCAACTTTCGTTTTGCAACTCGTGTGACCAAACTAAATGTTCCAACACGTCTGATTTGGTATGTTTACGCTAGGAATGGTCCTCTTTCACACCCAAACACGCCGAATCTCTCTGAACTATGTTCAACCTGTTGAATCCCTTAAGAGTCTGAAGTGCAAAATGGCTACAAACTTCAACATGATGTTACTCAGACACCATAACACTTAGAAACTTCTCATCTGAGCCTATGGGATCATGTTGTGCCCCTCTACAATAACCTCTCTCATTTTTCTCTATCTCAGAGGAGTTTTTCTGTGGCGGGGAGATTTCTCTTAGGGAAAAAGTTGTCAAATGCAAGTAGTGCAAAGTTGCAAAGTGGTGCAACTTTCATGCTACAACTCATGTGACCAAAATAATCATTCCACCACATTCAAGTGGGTACATTTACACTAGGCATGGTCCTCTTTTGCACCCAAACGCACCAAATCGCTCTGAGCTACGTTCAACCGGTTGAATCCCTTAAGAGTCTGAAGTGCAAAATGGCTGCAAACTTCAGCATGACATTACTCGAACACCATGATGCTTAGAAACTTTTTCATCTGAGCCTATAGGATTGTGTTGTTCCCCTCTACAATAACCTCTCTCAGTTTTTTTCTATCTCGGAGGCGTTATCCTATGGCAATGAGATTTTTCTTGGGGAAAAAGTTGTCAAATGCAAGTAGTGCAAAGTTGCTCAACTTTAGTTCTGCAACTCGTGTGACCAAAATCATTTTTATAACACGTCTGAATGGGTACGTTTACACTAGGCATGGTCCTCTTTTGCACCAAAATGTGTCAAATCACTCTGAGCTATGTTCAACCGATTGAATCCCTTAAGAGTCTGAAGTGCAAAATAGTTGCAAACTTCAACATGACGTTACTCGGACACTGTGATACTTAGAAAATTCTCATCTAAGCCTATGGGATCGTGTTGTGCCCCTCTATAATAACCTCTCTCAATTTTTGCTACCTCAGAGGCGCTTTCCTGTGGTGGCGAGATTTCGCTTGGGGAAAAAGTTGTCAAATGCAAGTAATGCAAAGTTGCAAAGTGGTGCAACTTTCGTTCTGCAACTCGTGTAACAAAACTAACTGTTCCAACATGTCTGAGTGGGTACATTTACACTAGGAATGGTCTTCTTTCACACCCAAACACGTCAAATTGCTCCGAGCTATGTTCAACCGACTAAATCCCTTAAGAGTCTGAAGTGCAAAATCGCTGCAAACTTTAGTATGGCATTACTTGGACACCATGCCACTGAAACTTCTTGTCTAAGTCTATGGGATCATGTTGTTCCCCTCTACAATAACCTCTCTTGGTTTTCACTATCTTAGAGGCGTTTTCTTGTGGTGGTGAGATTTTGCTTGGGGAAAAAGTTGTCAAATGCAAGTAGTGCAAAGTCACAAAGTGGTGCAACTTTCGTTCTGCAATTCGTGTGACCAAACTAACTGTTCCAATGCATTTGATTGGGTACATTTACACTAGGAATGGTCCTTTTTCGCACCCAAACGCATCGAATCGCTTCGAGCTACGTTCAACCAGCTAAATCTCTTACGAGTCTGAAGTGCAAAATGGTTGCAAACTTCAGCATGATGTTACTTGGACATCGTGACGCTTAGAAACTTCTCGTATGAGCCTATGGGATAGTGTTTTGACCCTCTACGATAACCTCTCTCATGTTTCGCTTGGAAGGAAAATAAGCATGTCTAAGTCAAGAGCAAGTCCGCCCAATCTTGGCAAGGCACAGGCAAAGTCCGCCATGCCCATGGTCAAGGAAAATGTCCAAGATACAAAGTCTACTTGGGAAAGAAAATATATGTCCAAAACTGTCAAGTCCGCCCTTCGCTTAAATAATGCTTGTCCAAGACAAAGGTAAAGTCTGTCCAACTCAAAGCATACATGGAAAAGACAATATAAAGTCGGCCCAACTCAAAGCATACATGGCAAAGACAACTTAAAGTCCACCCCAAGCTGACCCCAAGTTGAAAATAGGAGATGGAAAACATATCTTGAAGTCCGCCTTAGGCCAAGATCAAAGGGGACATCCAACACGTTGAGGTGGTGCCTTGTCATCTTCCAACCAATCAAATTGTTCCAAGCTAGCATGTCTAGGTTCAATGAACCTAACACTTCATAATGCAACAACTTTTTATTGTTGGTTTATATTTAGTAGGACAAGTGTCCCCAAATGTAATTTTCTCATTGGTTGAGAGGTAGTTAGTTGTGACAAACCCTAATTAGGGTTTTATTTTGTAATCTTGGTCATTGATTCAAAATCAATCTTGGCCATTGAATTGTATTCGAGGAGCCTATAAATTGAGCTCACCCCTCATTTGTAAAACATGGGAGCATCCATCGCATACTACTAGTTCACTACCTTGTCTATGCTTTCGCTTACTATTATGCTTTGATAGATTTTTTCCAAGCATCCATCGCTTGTTTGAAAGCACTTGTTGTAGGCTCTTAGCCATAGTAGCAAGACATTGAACTGTTTGATAAAATGCTTTGGTAGACATGTATGAAAAATGTGCTAGCATAGACAAGGTAGTAAACTATTTGAAAAAATGCCTCAAAGAAATGTGGTCTCATGGTGATGGAATGTCGTGACAATCCAGGCAATTTTCTTGTCATGGCATTCCATCACCATGAGACCACATTTCTTTGAGGCATTTTTTCAAATGATTCGCTACCTTGTCTATGCTATTGCTTACTATTACGCTTTGATGGATTTTTTCCAAGCATCCATATAGCTTGTTCGAAAGCACCTATTTTAGAATTTTAGCCATAGCAGAAAGGAAATGAATTGATTGATAAAATGATTTGGTAGACATGTATGAAAAATGTGGTAGAGCAGACAAGGCAGTTGAACCGCTTTGAAAAAATCCCTCAAAGAAAATGTGTTCAAGCAGTGATGGAATGCCATGACAGCATTAATATTGAGATCAAGATTTTGAGGCATTTTTGAATAGTTCATCGCTTATTCATGCTATTGCTTCTTTATTAGCGCTTTGGATATATTTTTCCAACCATCCATAGCTTCTGCTTCGTAAAGCACCTTATTTTTGTGGGCTTTCAGCCATAGCAAAGAAGGCAAATTGAACTATTTGAAAAAATGCTTTGCAAACATGTGTACTAAAAAATGTGCAGCATAGACAAGGCAATGAATTGTTTGAAAAAATGCCTCAAAGAAACGTGGTCTCATGGTGATGGAATGGCATGAAAATCCATAGAAATTTGCATGTCATGGCATTCCATCACCATGAGACCACATTTCTTTCAAGCATTTTTTTCAAGTAATTCATTGCCTTGTCTATAGTATTGCTTGCTATTATGCTTTTGATAGATTTTTTCCAAGCATCCATCACTTGTTCGAAAGCACTTGTTTTATGCTTTTAGCCATCGCAACAAGGCAATGAACTATTTGACAAAAACTTTGGTAGACATGTATGAAAATGTGGTAACATAGACAAGGCAGTGAACTATTTGATAAAATACATCAAAGAAATCTGCCTTCATGAATGCCATGATAAGAAAATGCAATTGGCAGTTGCTCCTACTTATTAGTTATGCAATGTGAAATAATTGCATAACCGCTTAGGTTGACTTTGTAAAACTATATTGTAATTGAAATGTTTCCATCTATAGCATCTAGTTATTAGTTATGCAGTGTGAAGTAATGCTTTGACTTTGAAAGATGTGCAATAAAATGTAATCAACAATATGAATATAAACCACAAAAAATATTTTTACAAGTCATTAGTTAAAATATTTATTTTATTTGCTCTCTATATCTCTATATGCTATGGAAATACCTTTCAATTTCAAAATAAATAGATTTTATCTCTTGTTCTACAATTTTTTACTTTTTTTTTAAATATGATTTTTTCTGGAGTTTTTTAGAAACTCTTATACTTTTGGTTTGTCAATTTTTCCCCAAAAGATTTTTGCTGCTATGCATTGGAAGCATGAAGCATACACGTGAATACACACTATATGTTTAGTATACATGTGAATAAGTGAAGCATACATGCAAATAAGTGAGGCACAAGTAATTGAAGCATTCCAAAGGATACAAACCACCAAGAATGGAGCTTATTTACACAATACACTTTAGATGGAGCTTATTGAGCAATCGACAGTAATTAATTAAGCATTAGATGTAAACAAAATCCATGCCTACAACATTCAAGCATATGATTTACACAATACGCATGATAACATCATTCAAGAATGGCAATAGCAAAATAATATTTTTTAATCAAAAAGCTGTAAGGTATACAATGATATATATTGATAAAAGTATATACAATATATCCAAAAAAGCCATACAAGCTTAGTACAAAAGAGCCATATTATGGACATAAAATGTCACGTATATATCAATAGTACAAAACATATGTTCCAAAAAGCCACATAGGCATACAACAAACAACCCTAATATAGTCATTTCCCTCTAGGGGAAGGAAATAGATCCCGTGCTACCTTTGAAATTCGGCTAGATGGAGTGACTGTTGGTTCTCTAGTCTTTCGAACATGCTCGCTAGTCCTCCTCTCTTCACTTTGGACCTTCAACTGATACAATAAAATGTAAAGATGCTAATACACATAAATTGAATTGTGGAATGACATATAACAAAATATAATCACTTACCACATACAAATAGTCATCATTCACATTTACATCATTACCATGTCCACGATCTGGAGTGACAACCACCTATAGCAACCATCAAGATAGAAATTAAGCTACACAAAAGTATCGTGAAAATTTTCTATTATAGACCATAAAAGAGAAAATATAATGTCAAATCGACTAATTTGTTGCATACCTCTCTCAATGGATTAGAACTAGCTATTGTTGCAGCAACTCCATGCTCCATCATGCCACCAACATCACCAGGGTTGTTTGATGTCAACATCTGCAAATGGTAAATGAAAGAGTAAATGGTAGGGTGAGCTATTAAATGTTAATGGGATGGGATTAGGAAGGATAAAAGAACAAAAAGAGAATTAGGAGAAGATAATGTGACACGATCAAGGAATACAAATGCAATGTTTGTGTTTCTCATCATTTTTTTAGATTTGTATATGCAAAATTATGAAAACTAGCTAACATTGTTTTACAACACCATTATTGAATAAAGGCTACCTGAGTGTAAGTTGTTTGAGGAAATGAATTGCGACGTGTGGAGGTTGAAGGTCCACCAGGAAACTGTTTGAAATCCAAAGCAAGTTATGAGACAAACATTCAAATATAACATTCAACTGTTCAAATTCAATAATAATATCTTTAATACTAGTTGCATACCTGTGAACTTAACGTTGAGAACGAATAAGGGTCTATAGGAATGGGGAATGTCTCATGAATACTCCGACCCTGAAATTTCATCATATCAAAATTCTACTAATTTACTTATTCTTAATTTTCAAAATATAATTTAATAAACAACATTAAGTGAACTTGCTGAATTTTACCTAAGTGTCAATGACAAATGTATCATTCAGCAAATCATCTGTGAAAGCCATTGCCTCTGCAACTGATGTAGGCTATGTAGCTGCATCCTGAGCACTCTGATAATCATACGTGCAAACTGCACCACAAGCGCCACAATGGTGGGGTGGAGCTCGAGGCCTACACGTCTCCTCCACACCAGGCTCTACTAGAGGCCTCGCACACTGTAAAATGGTCTGGGTGAGTGAGCCAATCAACTCCAACATGTCCACCTCTACACTATCCTTAACAATGGAAGGAACAACGACATGCTCCACCATGGGTTTGGCCAAGAGTCTCGGTGCCAACTATGGATTACGTCGTGCAACAGGTCTATCATGTGTAGAGCCCCCACCTCTGCCCTGAAAGTCTAAGATGTCAAAATAATTTGGCATCTTATTGAGGATAAACTCACAATAGAGTTTCCTTAAAAAGTATTGTGGTACCTCATGGTTATTGCATGGAGGTGGTCAAATACCATCCACCACCGCTCCCAAAATTTATTTTTAATTAACTCATGGAGGCACCAATGGATGGGGAACCTCCTGCATGTATGAGACAAAGGTGCGTTGGTTTTTGGGTCTGTAAATAGGGCACATAAGTCAGCTTTGCTATTTTTTTGTTTTATAACATTTGCATATGACAAACCTCTAACATAATATTGTCTCATCTCATGCCTCTTATTTGACCAAAAAATTATTTTTTCGCTCATTTCTCCTACATGAGATACAATTGACTTTAATGATTCAACAATCCCTCTCCTATAAGGGTGGGTTTCGACATGCTTGGTTAATCTTCCAATTAATTATTCAATGTCTCTTTTATTGTTTTCAATTTGATTTAGAATATTTTCTTGTGTTCCTTGAGGATGTCTATGAATTGATGGAGGGGTTCCAGGTTGTTCTTGAATAGGAGGCTCTTCCTGAGGGGGTGACTGTGAATTCTCAATGTTCGGATGTGGAGTTTCATTCCCTGATAATTAGAACAAAATTTTATTATAAAAACCTATTTCAATCTGCATTATAAATCAAATTCGAAATAAATATAATAAAAATGCATACCTCTTCACAATCTTCAACATCTCTGATGTGTTGGTGGCATTCTCGTGAAAAATAGCAAGCTAAGGATGCAAATAATGGTTGATATTTGGCGAGCGCGAGTTGCAGACCTCAAATCCTCCAAGCCAAGGTGTGGGTTGAAGTGAAATGAGGTTTCAAAATGCATTTTTTTTCTTTTATTTACCTTTTGCATTTGGCGCACGCCAAATTGGCACTCGCTAAATTTGGTGTTCGCCAAATGGCCAATTTTGGCCTTTTTTTGTGAATTTTTACAATTTGACACCTAAATTGTGTCACAGATTGGTATACTTACCCCCAAAGAGGTGTGGAAGGTCAACTAGGAAAAAAATTGGTCTATTGTTTGCATACATTTTGTAGTACATGAGGTCAATTGGTAGGCCATTTACATTTTCCATTTACTTTAAGTATTCTTAATATTTTATCTTTTTCCCATATTCCCCCACCTCCTCCACATTTTCATTTCGTACATATGTATGTTTGGTGAAAAAATTCAATAAAACATGCATATTATCATAAAACAGGTTTGTAGATACACAATGATTTGCATTGCAATTTAGGCATCTAATTTTATGAAGCAAACAAAATGGCCTAGATTCCCAAAATACTTAAGATAAAAATAAAAGTAAAAATAAAAATCTAGAAACTGAAAATAAAGCCTTGTCCCCTTTTCATTACTAAAGATTTGACAGTGTGCACATTATTATATTGCAAGCCCATTTTTCATATCATTTTATTTAAAATCACCAATAATCTTTGCAAGTACATTGTCTATATTTAAAATTATGAAAATGGTTTGAATTTCTCACAACAATTTTTCTTCCAACTATCTCAAAGATAAATTTTGTTACAATGTGGCAATCAACACATACTTGAAGGTTATTAACAACTCTAATAATTGTTCTAGGGGGTTTGTTTAACAAACAAAATGCAATTTCCAACTTTTTACTATGGTGGTAGAGAAATAATTATATTTCTTCCTCTTTCATAACATTAAGTAAATGTCTTGAATCTACTAGAGAATACCTTTCTACCTTCATCTCCCAAGTCTATTTTCTCCAAATTTGCATAGATATCTTGTGTTTTTGGATGTGATATGTCTCCTACAAAAAAAAAAAAAACATGTACCATTTTATGGCCTTCAATCCAACTACATCCAGGGATATTTTTAATTCCTCAATCTTTCATCAATTTCCTTTCCATTTGAACCTCACCCCACCTCCCCACTTCTTAGATGTTTGAGAAAAGAACATATGTCGCAAAAAAATTATGATCCAAATCAAAAAGCATTATTGTTGTAAATAATCCTAAGCCTATATTCATATGTGATTTACAAGCACAAAAAAAATACATCCACACAACCAACACAGGTTTAATTGGCATCTTAATGATAAAGTGTAGAGTGTCTTCAAGATAGTCAACCTAAGCAAGAAGGTCGACCATGCAAACATAATGATCAATTGTACGTGTGATGCAATAAGGGTTATGAGCATGTGATTGAAGTATGTACAACCCTCATACACTAAACCTAGATGGTTGCATGCATATAGAACACAATAAAATATTACAATGTCATGATATGTTCTTGAGTGCTTCATTAATTCAAATACTTTGAGAGCATCCTTGCAAAATCCATGTTGCACATATCTTGTAATCTTTGCATTCCATGAGATGACATCTCTTATGGGAATTTTTTCTAATAGTTTATGTGCCTTTTCTATGTTTCCACATTTTACATATATGTCCACCAGGGTAGTTGCAATTGCAACATCTAATTAAATTCCTCTATTCTTTATACTTTGATGGATGTCGATACCCTCTATTTTGGCACAGGTAGGGAGAATGCTAGCAAAATTTGTGGAGTCTGGATTTACAACTACCTATTGCATTTGCTTGAAAGTTTCTAAAGATTTTTATAAAAAAATGTTTTGTGCATATCTTGCAATCGTTGCATTCCATGAGATAACCTTTGTGTGCAATGAGTACACAATGTGGAAGGTCAATTAGGTAAAAAAAAAATCATATATTTGTGTATTTTTCTCATCTATCTTGGACTCCACAGCCATGACTGTTATGTGTAGGTTGTTTGATAATTGGAAAATATTTTTTGCGAGATTTGATTTCTCATAATCATTTTTTTGTTCAAGCCTATCTTTATTGTGACCTCTATCAACAATTTCCAAGTACACCCGATAGCTTCACATTTAAAATAATCACAAAAAAGACCAATTGCTAAGCATCTTAAAGAACATATTGTGGTATGTTTCCTTTAAGTTCTAAGACTCGTCTTTCTAACACTGTGTTGTTCAGGAATTGGACCAAAAACTATATTGAAACCTCCTTATCAATATTATTGAATCTTCTTTCTCGATCAATTTTGAAATGTTGATTCTAGCTTCTTTTTTTCATCAAAATATTGCTTGCATTGGGTCTTCTAGAGCACACCCATATACAATGAATTGATTCTTTGTAGTCCACTTTTTAAACCAATTCTTCACTTGACTATCTTATTTTAGATAGATTTACAACTTTTGGAGGCAGAATTCCTATCCTTCCCAAAATTAGAAATAAGCATGTACTATGAACCACAATATCAAGAAGACATTTCACTTCATTGCACATACTTTTTAAAGTCCTTGTACTATATCATGACAATTAGCCCTTATGAAACACCTTAAAATAAAGTGTAATCATGAATACTAAGATATTGTAGTATATATATATATATATATATATATATATATATATATATATATATATATATATATATATATATATATATATATATTATATAAATAATATTATATATTACATTATATAATATATAAATAATAGAATATATTGATATATATAATATTTATATTTATATATATCTAAAATATTTATATTTATATATTTAAAATTTTATATTTGTATATATTTAAAATATTTATATTTATATATATTTAAAATATTTATATATTATATATATTCATATTTTCGTAAGGAATACAATTTACATGTAATGCAAGAATCGAGGGCCTATATATACTTCTATCCATTTGAACAAGAATTATATATGTATTTATCTTTATTTAAAAGAAACTGTTTTTAATCCTTGCCTATAAGGTGGGGAGCTAGAATGTTTTCATATGATCAAATTGCTTGTTAGATGTTTTTTGAAATTGTGTCATGAGGAATATTTTCCCAACTATCCTCAAGTTAATATTTTCATCTATTTTATATTTGACTTTAAAAATTAGCAAATATTTTCTTGATTTAATTTTGGATTTGTTATAAAAAATAGAAATTTCTATTTTAGAAAATAAAAAATGGCAGACACTTGGCTCATGGGTTAGGTAGTTGAATGTGGCATTCTGCAGAACACTTCACGTACCTTGTCCATTCTTCCACATTTTGCATACATGCTTAGGGGTTGTAGGCAAAGGAAAGTTGGAACAATAAAATTTGATAAAAATCCACTTACTCTATCTTTTGAGGTTTTCTATACTATGTTCCAAAGTTGCATTTTTTTTTATGTTTTTTTCTCATATTACTCTTGCCCTACTTCACTATCTTTTCCTTCGTTGTCACCCATAAGGGCATAGTACAAGCCATTTTGGGTAGAGGGTACAAAGAATACAAGCTTGGGGACTACTAAAACTGGCTATAGAAGAGAGTGGAGAAGAGCAACAATCAAAAGTTTCCTTCAGGATGCCAAAGTATGCAAAAGCCTCATTGATGATTCAATCAACAAAGTTGTAAAGCGGTTCTACAAAAAGAATTTACCCCCATCCAAGTAATTCTCACATAGGTTTCCTTTTTATCTTATTTTTTAATATTGTAACTATGTAGTATTTGAGCTCCCTGCTTCTTTCATCTTATGAATATTGTGATTTTGATTTCTTTTTTTATTAATAACTTGTAAAATTTAAATTGAATTTTGTAGCTCAGTTGTTGTAAGCCTCCAAACTCGTACAACTTTACCTATGTGAATGCCACTTATTGGAATTCCACAAGAAGCAACTCAACTAACTTTGACTGTAGAAGATGGAGTAATGATGAGGATCAACTATGCTATAGCTCTTTTTCCTACAAGGCGGGTGTGCTTGCAAACTTGAAGCATGACTGGTGTAAGATTACTATTATCAATATTGTGGTGCTTATTGCTTTGGTTGTGGTTTATTATGTGGGGTGTGGTACCTTTAGAAATAATAAGTGAGATGAGAGAAATGGGTATGGGTATAAGGGATATCCTTGAGCTTTAACTTTGGCCAAGGAAGGGGAAATGTTATACTATAAATGTTAGTTTTTTTTTCCTTTCTTTCACTTTCTCTATTGTTTTGTTAGAGGGATTGACATTGATTCTACTCGAAGTCATCCATATTCAAGTTGGGTGTGAATATTTCCATTTTATCATTTCTAATACGAGGAAAAATTTCAAAGGCTATGATGCTTTACATCATCTTGCACACCCCTCTATCGAATTATGCATCATCAATTCCAAAAGTCGGATCGGTTCACTTCACAGAGGGAATGCCTTCAACATAATTATTAAAATTGAATTCAAGAATACAAATGTTTCAATAGGTTGTGCACTTTAAAATGAACAAAAATTAAAGGAGAGTACTAAAACTTGAAACTCGTGGACACGACTAATATCCCTATAAAAGTGCATGTCAAAGACATCATAACATACAAAAATGCATGATAACATACATACCATGATAGAACATGGTATTTGTAGGGCTCTCTAAGACAAGGGGATAAAATGACGAGTTCGCTAATAGGAACAAAATGTTTAAGTGACAAAGACGTCGAGTAAATGATATTGTTAGCAAGTCTTTCCCATGTTTTGTTTGTATTTCATTAGTGTTGTGGGAAAGAGTTTTATTTCCATAAAAAATGTTGTTGTCTATGTATTTTATTTTGTGTTGTCTTCCATGACAATCCATCACTTTTTAGTGTAGACTGTGACCAAAGTCCATGGGAGTTGCAGGGTGACTTGAATAAATTTGTGATATAAATCTTAATAATTATTTTTTTCAATAAGATAGTGTTTAAAAATAAAATTTCACAAATTAATGGTAGGTTGGAAAACACTGTGTGTTGTGAATTTTTCATTCTTCATATTCAAAGGTAAAGGGTGGAGATCATGGAGAGGACTTGTAGGTGGGTGATACATCAAACAAATGAAATTGAGGTGAGAGGTGAGTAACTAATTGGGTTGTTATATGTATAGGTTTTTAAAATACTATGTGGATTGCAAGTTGCAAAACACTCGATGTTATGAAACCTACAATTGTATAGACAGTAAGAAAAGATATTATTTAGACACTCAATTTTGTAGATGTTGCCTAGTATAAAAAATGGTAGGCTACAAAACATACATCTTTGAACCTGCAATTGAGAATGATCCCAACCACTATGGTTTTGATTTGTCTATATGGAGGTCTGTAATATGAATAGAAACAAGACCAGTAATGCTTGTATTGGGAAAAAAACAAAACACTTATCCTTGGCCGAGGATTCAAAACATGAAGTATTTTAGATACCCTTTCAAATGTGAGTTACGAAACATGCCATTTTTTGAAAGCTACAATTTCTCATTCTGAAATATGAATAGAAACAAGACCAGTAATATGAATAGAAACAAGACCAGTAATGCTAGTATTGGGGAAAAAACAAAACACTTATCCTTGGTCGAGGATTCAAAACATGAAGTATTTTAGATACCCTTTCAAATGTAAGTTACGAAACATGCCATTTTTTGAAAGCTACAATTTCTCATTCTGAGCACATATTCGTTAAATGATGTTATTTAAAATATATACAGACATATACATATTTATGGATGTCTTATAACAAATAGGAGCTTTAGAAACATGTTGTTTGTTATTACCTACACTTTATATAATGGGGCAACCTTCACAGTACATATTGTGAAAAACACACTACATATTTCAAGTTGTAGTTCACAACGATGCCAATCCCTATGGTTATCATTTGTGTATATCCACGTGTGCAATTAAAATAGGAAAAATACCATTAATTCTATTATTGAAAAATACAATACACTTATGCTTGGTTGAGGATGCAAACCATAGTGTATTTTGGAAACCTTGTCAAATGTAGGTTACAAAACATGCCATGTTTTGAAACTCGCAATTTCTCATACCCAACACACAATTATCAAATGTTGTTGTCATTTGAAATGTAAACAAGATATACCTATAGTTATGGATTTATTATAACAAATAGGACCTTTCCAAACATGCTCTTGTTGTTAACATGCACTTTATAGAATAGTGCAACCTTCACAGTATACACTATGCAAAACACACTACATGTTTAAAGCTATAGTTCACAATGATGCCAACCCCTGTGGTTATCATCCATGTATATCCATATCTAAAATTTAATATGAAAAATACCATTAATTCTAGTATTGGAAAAATACAATATACTTATCCTCAATTGAGGATGCAAACCATAGTGTGTTTGGAAACCTTGTTAAAATGTAGGTTATAAAACATACCATGTTTTGAAACCTACAATTTCTCATACCCAAAATACAGCTGTCAAATGTTGTTGTCATTTTAAATGTAGAAAAGACACACCTATAGTGATGGCCATATTATAACAAATAGAACCTTTGCAAACATGCTCGCATTGTTAACATGCACTTTATAGAATGGGGCAACCTTCATAATACACACTATGCAAAACATACTACATGTTTCAAGCAGCAGTTCACAGTGATGCCAACCCCTGTGGTTATCATTTGTGTATATCTATGTCTATAATTCAAATAGGAAAAACAACATTCCATACCCGCATAGATTAATCTTCAGAGTACACACTTCATACTACACACATTGCTTGCTATAACAAATAATTGGCAACAAGATATGATTTGTATTAAAAAATAGAGGATGAAATAAAAAATATGATTTTTAATTTTCACATGTTTAGATTATTATTGTAATGTATTTAAAATTTCACTTGCTTATTTGATCCATAATTAAGGACCACATGGGATGGAATCTGTCATTTTTCCTCTCTTGATTTGGGGTGGAATTCAACTGGCATGGAAGATGAGATAGTTAGTGACCTTGTTGCAACAATTCATCTTCACAGACTTGACACTTTCGTTCTAGGGGAAGCATTGCTTGAATGTGCGGAAGCTTCATTTATCCAAACAATCCATAGAGTGAATGAGACCAAGAATTACAAATATTAGACCACAATTATGTATTTGTGGTTTGTAGCTTTCAAAATTCACGTGTATGGTTACATGATATTTAATTTTCTATTGCTTAAATCTCATAAGATGATGCTTTCTTTGTAGCTACTGGTGTGCATTTGGTCCTAATGACCATAGGAACAAGCCTCCAACAAAGCAAAGAGTACAATGTTCTTAAAAAAAGAGGTTTTCAATGTCACTTCTTTGCAAAGTGTATGTATGGTAGACTAGATGTAGCATGTCTAATTTATAATGAAATGTTTCATGTTGATGTGAATGGTGAATTTTGTCTTGACATGGAGGACACAAGAACAAATTTATGTTCTTGATTTTCCCCCAATATGTCTATGAAATGCAAAATCTATATTGGAAGTCAAATTCTTATGGATATGAGTGTGGATGCTATAATGGAGATACATCTAACAAATCCTATTTTTTGTGGCACGTTGAGTAAGTGAGATGGATTCATAATTAGAAAGGATGTAATGAACACTTGGAGAAGGGTGTGTTTTTTCCACTCTCAAAAACATGCCTAGGATTCCACAAGTATCCCAATGTGAAATGCATAAGAGACAAAAAATTATCTTACTTTTAGTGGCCTCATGGAAACACCATTCCTTTCGTTATTGGATTCAAACTCCATGAATGCTTGAAATGATGATTCACACTCACACAATTCAATCATCTCAGTGGATTCCACATTTTCCACAAACAAATATGGGGTGATACATTAGAAAGACAAAATAAATTTCTTGTATTTTCAATGATATTATTGGTTATATGCGTGATACTAATTATGCTTACTTGTTATGTCCATAGTACCAATTGTATAATTTGCTTGTTATCAACGAGCAATAAAGTGGTGTTCCCATTGCATGGGCCATGTCCTCGTAAAACAAGATTGAGTACATTTATGGTTGGCTAGTAGAGGTGCATAGACATGGAAAAGAATCCAAAAAAGATTGGAGAATCAATGCTTTTTGACTAATGATTCCAATATCTACAAACATTCCAAATACATAGAATCACATGGCATCCAAAAACAAACTTGATACATAATACATAGGAAATTGTTGAATTCTAATTTGAATGACAAAGTGGCATTGAAAAAGACAATAACATGAGAGAGGGATATTAATCAACGAACAAATGCATGTGTTGTATGGCTTCAATTTTTGCATTAATGGTTGAAGAACACACATAAGTATGCAGTGAAGGAGATGGCAATGTTGATCTTTTAGAAACTTGGGATGATCATAATGGTTGTGGATGATATCGATGAGAACACTTTTCAAATCTTGAACAATTTATTTGAGGAGTTCAAGGATCAATCTCAATTTTTAGAGGACTTAAAGAAAACCTGGTGCGATAGACATGGTCATATTGGTGCATTGAAAATTTCTATCACTTCATTGGATTGTCAACATTGACATATTATGAGGTTACCTCTAATGCATCGTGGTTCACTTTTGTTGTCCTCCAAATTTGTAGCCATGTGGGCAAAAACTTTAGACAATTCCCACATTCTAACCAAGATACAAATGCTACCATTGAGTCATACCATTGCATCCTAAAAAATCAATACTCATGTGATCGAAAAAGGAAATGCACAAGGCAAATGGACCATTTATATATTATACACTTGTATGTAGAATGGAACCATTCTATATGTAAAATCAAAAGCTGCAACATTTTGGTTTTCTAACTAATTATAAAATGCAACATATTCAATCCAGTGTGAAGAGGGCAAAGGAAATTATTGATTCTGATTGTGTTCCAAATGACACACAAATTGGATGACATTGGGTCAAAAGTTAGAGTTTGGATCAAATAGGAATGGTAGTTGTTTTTCCATTTGATCTATTAAGAGTTTTAACTTTCCTAGGATATCATCCACATAATATTCAACAATAACATTTACCATATCATAGAATATCGTAGTCATGAACCTTTTATATGTGACACCAATATTTTTTAGACCAAATGGAATGGATTTATAATAGAATTTTCCCCATGGGGTGATTATTTTTTTCTTATTTTGGTCTTCAAGCACCATCTGAATGTGGTTGTATCCTGAAAAGACATTCTTAAGGGATACATCTCATGACTAGCCACCAAATCAACTATCATATCAATATTTGGAAGTGGAAAATTATCTTTTGGGCAAGCCTTGTTGGCGTCTCTAAAATTTGTACATACCCTGATTCCTTCGGTTGGTTTTCTTACGAGTACTATATTAGAAACCCACTCTAGATAGTCAATAGTTCAAATGAATCCAACATCTAGAAACTTATGAAGTTATTCCTTGACTAAAAGGGCCACCTTAGGATGGATTTTCTTATCTTTTGACGAAACGGTTTAGCATTAGGGCTTACCATAAGGTGATGGACAACCAAAGATGTGTCCAAGCTAGGCATGTTAACATAAGACCAAGCAAATATATATAGATAATATCTACTTGTACCACAAAGATGTTTATCTTTAACTCAGGATCTAAAGTAGTTTCTATCTATGTCAACACAAGTGTCTCCTTCATACCAATAATTATATCTATAAATTCCTCAATAAGAATTGGTGACCCATCTTGAAGTGGAGCAAGAGCCAAGGGAAGGTGAAACTCACTATAAAAGGGTGTATCTATATCAAGTGTATGTTTTGATGGTTCTTCTAAAAGATCTTGCTTTCCAAAGTATGATGATGTAACTCAATAAGATTTGGAAACCTTGTTGATGGAATATGGGTATGGGATTTCATAAGCTCTAAAATGACATCATCATTTTCAAATGTGTCCAAAGTAGGAGGATTGTGTTGGTCCCATTAAATGAGTTCAAGGTATTTTAGGTCAAGGTGGATGGTAATGATGACATTATCATGAAACAAGTTCGAGGAAGCAAGATCTTCAAAAGGACTAGGATTATCACTTGATTCTATATATCATCAATATTCAAAGAATTATACCTAGCATTATCAGAAAAATTATAAGGGCATCATAATTCTCATCATAAGACCTATATCCTAAGCTAGTAGTTCCATGATTGGTTGGTATATCATAAGACCTATATCCTAAGCTTTGAATGTTACTCATTGGTTGGTATAATAATAGGATCAAGGGGGTCTTTCTCATGTAAACCAAAACCTTTTCCCTTATAGTTCATTTCACTATATATGTGCAAGGGAGTGGTATATGCGTGTTCTTTAAAAAAAGTAGAATACTTTTCATCTTGTATAGCCACATGGGATAAAAACCTTCTATGTCCTCATGAAAAAGATAACCTCCAAAGAGGAAGGTAGTGGGCCCCAATTGCAACATGGGTAGGGGATTGTGAACCTTTAGGTGAGGTTGACCATAGGACCATGTTGGAAGAGGTAACTTGGAAATATGGAGGGATTCATGGATTTGGTATTATCCACAACCTTTATCAAGGATTTTGAATGTGGACTTTAAGGATGATTACTTAGTAGATGTAACAAAGGATGTGGAAGGTAAATTTCTAGGGTCAATGTATGATGTGGATTTTTTGGAAGAGGATTGGGAAGCAATGCTAGAAGAAGGACAATGGTTTTGATATTTACCTTCCAATATTTGGCAGTATTGATAGGGATGGAGATCACTAGGAATAATAATTTTCGCACTATTGCATGGGAACTTAAGATATTGATGGTAGGTAGAGGGTACGCCTTGCATGATATGGAGTCATGGTCGAGCAAGCAAGACATTATATGGAAGGTCTAGATCTAAGCAATGAAATTAGGTATATTGCAATAAGCGTCCTACTTTGATGGGAAGGTAAATAGTACCAATTTTTTGCTCTTTGAATTATCATAAGATTTTATGGTAATAATATGTGACCCCAAGACTTCTAAAAAATAACCCCAATTTTGCACTAGTCTAACTGTAAAAATATATAGGGTTGACTCATTATCTATGAGAACATATTTTATCTTATGATTGGAAATAAAAGCTTATATGTGGAGGGGATGATTATGGGATGGACCGAGTGGAGGAAAATCACTTGGAGTGAAAGTGAGGTGATGGTCCATGGAAAGATGTCCAACAAGGGCACAAAAATGTGAAGGGTCAATATCATTAGGGACTTGACATTCTTGTAGTATATGATTTAAAATATCCTATGAATATGGGATGTGCATAAAATCTCAATAATGGAAACTTGGGCTAGACTTTGTTCAAGGTAATCAAGGAGTTCATATCCTTTTTGGGTATTTGAAGTGGATGGAGTAGGACCTTGGATGGTGAATTTTTAATGGTGAGTGGTGACAACACAATCAACAGTTTTTTATTTTGATAGTATCAACTTATTTTTCAGATTGTTCAATGTGTCCAATGACAAAGTCATACTTATAAGGGGTATTCTTATAATCGAGAGTGCTTGTTCGAGAGTCTTGTCCTTGGGTGCGCTAATTAATCTTATGGAAAGGGTTTTGATATATACCCAAGTCCTAATTACGTGAGGTGTTTGATGATCCTTCAATTTCAATCTCACTTTTATCTATAAGGTCTTGGATATCATTTTTTAATTTCATATATATTCCTATGGCATGACCCTTGATATGATGATAATCACAATATTCATATGACCAGTTCAGGGTCTAGCCTAGGTATGTCTACATAGGACCATGCAAAGTTGATTTTCCTTTTTGAGAAAAAATGGTAAAGTTTGGCTTCTCTGCATCTGTCAGGGATGCTACAAAGTGTATGATTTTTGGATCTTCTGATGTGTTGATGTTGACCTTTTGTGACTTCTCAACCAACATTGGGGATTTCTCTTGATTTATGGGGAGAGGGTCCAACCTTCCATCCTTAGGTGCCTTGAGGAGGTTTTTACCTTAAGATACATCCCTTTTCTTATTATTTTCTATGTCTATAGGTGCCTTTCAGTTTTCACCTACAGACTTGTTTTTCTCTATTTCTTTTGCTTTGCAATTGGAAGGCGGGGCCGACTCCTTGTAGTATGTAGTCGCGTCAAGATCAATGGATGGTGATCCTCACTTGGTATACCATATCTAAGTCCCATAGACTCAAAAATTGCTTCATTGTTTTGGAAGAGGTCCAAGCTTAGTAGACCTTGTTGGTCCCAATCGATTATTTGGGGGTGAAGCAATGACATGTTATCATTAGTATTAATAAAGCTGAAGGATGATGTAACACCCCTCCTTTTTGTACTCTGATAATCAGGCAATGTTTTCCTATGATATGCTTCGATCATGTTAACATGTGAATTAATGATGCGTTATGCTTTGATTATGTTAATAAGGTTAGCTTTGTCAGTTAGTGATATTGTATTGGTGAAGGGGACGGGGTTGTATCACTCGCTTGCGAGTGCCCTACGATTCTGAGATTTCCTCTTCACGGTGTGTCTGATCATATTATGTATATATGCACGTTCAACATGCTCTTGGTTGCAGGTTGGCAGGTACATGACATCGACTCCACCTGGTTTCCAGGTTTGAGCGTGTCCATTGACCAACGGAAATTAATTGGGAGATAGTAGCTAGGTTTTCCGAACCAAGTCGTCACCCTAGTCGTAGCATGTTGTTGGGTCGTCATTGGGGTCAGTTGTTTTAACTTGGTCAGTTCCCTTTGAGTGTTTATTTAATTGCAAATTTAGAGTTTATTAAATGACTTGCGTAGTCTAATTAATGAATAAATGTGTTTAGTTGCAAGCTAAAAGTGATTAAATAGCTTTTGAAAATCTTAAATGATGAATGTTTTGTCTTATTGAGAGGTTGGAAAATTAGTGATTTATTAATTAATTTAATTGAATTAATAAAATAATCTAATTTTGAATTAGATTTATTTTATTGATAATTTGAATTAATTGTGTGAATTAATTAAATTATCCCTATGAATTAAAAGTGTAAAAGATTTAATTCTTTTGTTGAAAATAAAATGCTAAAGTATTTTGAATTCAAATTGGAAATGGAAAATTGTTTAAAGTTATTAAAAAAATTCAAATGGGTTTCTTATGCAAAGACTTTGGGGAATAAAAGATATTTTCTAAATTAGTTGACTATTTTGGAAAGATATTTGTAAAGGGTTGAATATGAAATTGAAATGGTATTTAGTTTGAATTGGAAACAGAGTTTGCATTTTTGCATTTGAATTGAATTAGAATTTGAATTTGAATGTGAATTTGGGGAGTTTAAAAAAAAGGGATATATTTTAGTTTAGGGTTTTTCTTTGGAACTCCTCCATGGAATTCTTGGTTTTGGCTTTTGGTGGAGAGGCTTGGAGGAGGCAAAAATGGTGGAGGCTTACAAGTTTTGGAGAAAACATAAGGTTCATACTTTCTCCTTTCACCTTCTTGCCCATTTTGGAATGAATTGAAAATATGGTTTAAGATTCAATGGAATTCATGGAGGAGCTTTTAAATTTGCTAAATGGTAGTTTGATTGGGAAATTGAATCCAAACATGAATATTATACCAAGTTAGTGAAAGAAAATAACTTAGGAAACTCCATGTGTGTACTAGTTTTATTTTGAAAACCATTTTGTTGTTTGAAGCAAAACTCTATTCTTGAAATGGGTTTAGATAGATCTTTTTCACAATTTGAGCATGAAATTAAAATCTGGGTATATATATTTGTGAATATACCCATGTATAGCAATACATGGATATACCCACAAATATATATACAAATATATTGGTTATATTTGAAAATGTGTATTTTGGGTAAAAAACAGGGTATGCCCTGTATTTGGTCGCCATTTTAAACGCAGGTGAAAATATTTTTTTTTAAATTTTATTTTTTTGTGTTTATTGTGGGGTGGGCGGTCAAACCCCACCGCCACACACACAGGCCGCGGCCTGGTAACGCCACGGACTGTGTGTTAAACACACAGACCGCGGCCGGAAAAGGCCACGGACTGTGTGGTTAACACACAGGCCGCGGCCGAACCGCCACGGACTGTGTGGTTAACACACAGGCCGCGGCCGAACCGCCACGGACTGTGTGGTTAACACACAGGCCGCGGCCGGAACGCCCCAGACTGTGTGTTAAACACACCGGCCGCGGCGGTTAGGGCATCTTGGATTTCAAATTTTTTTTATGTGTTATTTTATAATTATCATTAAATATTATATTAATATTAATATATAATAAAATATTTATATATTATATTATTATAATATTTATTTGAATAATAAATTTGTAGAGTGTAATTAAATTGTTTGATCAAGAGGATTGAAATAATTGATTAAATAGATATTTTAATGGAATTTATATATATTTTAATGAATAAGGAATTTTATTGTGAAATAGGTTTTTTATTGAATAAGATAAATGCCTTGTTTTATTTAAATGTTTTGAATATGAAAATAATAGGAAAATTAGAGTAAGTAAATTGATTTAAATGTTAGATGAATAACTTTATTATTTAAATGTTCAATTATAATTATAGTTGCGAAATTGTGAATCAATGAAAGAGTCATTTTAATCAAATGATGATAGTTAATAAATTGTTCGATTATGATTTGGTTGTGGTATTAAGGATGAAGGAACGACTTGATTTATTACAATGATGTGGAATGAAATTTAGAGTTTTGATTAGATAAATGCAAGGAAGGAATACTGTGATTGACTGGGTTTAGGAAACCCGAATTTTAGTTTATTTATTTGCTAGAATTACTCTTAATGTTTATTCTTCCTTGCTTGATGTTGGGAGTATGGGGTCATTGTTTGAAGACTTCCTGATAGGGGATTTGTATCCTGTTGTGGGTTGTCGTTATGAAAGTCAACTTTTGGTGTGTCGTAGAAAATGTGTATAGTTATACCTTGTGGATCACCCAATTTTCACGAACGGGGATTTGTGCCTCCTTGGGTGTAGGAGAGGGTAATGTGATTTGGTTTCCTCCAGTGTTGGAGTGGGTTTTGTACGTTGTTTCCTCCAGTGTTGGAGTAAGTTCCTTGTTCTGTTTCCTCCTTGGTTTGGAGAGGTCATGTTATCTAGTTCTTTTGTGGTTGTGTTGTCGATAGGAGAGTGGTTCTTGGTGGGGGTCCGGCACACAAAGGGGCGCCAGGGTAACTCACCTAGAGTTTAACTAAGTGATAATTTAAATGAATTAATGGGGATCTTTCAAACTAATAAGATAATGAATGCCTCTCTCGTGAAGCAAGTGAATGATAAGGCTCGAGATGAGATGGGACGCATAGTTTTGCATGAGGGTCCGGCGCCGGTAGAGGCAAGCCAGGGTAACCCAAGATGGGGGTCCGGTAGCCTAGGAAGGTTGAGCTAGGGTAACTCATGGCAATTTATGTATGACACTTTTCCTATGTCGACAGTTAATCAGTTATTGTGTGATGTACATGATCATTGTTCTCTGAAAGCATTGTAACTTCGTGTTAAGTGATGTTGTGACTGTTGTGGCTTAATGGCATTGTGGTTATAGATGTTAAGTGGCTTTGTGATTGTAGTTGCTTCAATTCAGTTTTGGTGTAAGCCTGTGTCTAGAGGTTGGTGGTCTTGTCTAGGAAATCCTTGTTACTATCTCCTAGCACGGAGGGAGTGGGGCCTTTGGGTTCCACGTGGTCGGGTGGCGTGCATCTTTTTCCGTTGGTTCTTCTTCATGTTCGTGTGATCGTGATTTCCAGCTGGAGAGCTCGTGGGAATCAATTTCTTCTCTTGCCTTGTTCTCTCAGTTCTTATTGTATTTTATTACCCCTCATTTGTCATCGAGGCGGAATTTGTAAATTGTAATCTTGAGTATTGGATTTACCTCATTCGGGGAATGAGTGATGTAACCTTATTGTTTAAATGCTAAATTGGAATCTTGAGGGATTTATTTATCCTTGTTGTAATTTATCTTGAATGGAATGTATGTTGTTTCATTTCCTTAAGTGATTAATGTTTCGGTTTATGTTAATGTTATTTGTTGTTGGGTTTATAAGTAATCTTTGTCTCATGGCCTTAGAGGTTGTTGGCAATATGTATTCACCTTGCATGTTATTGTACTTAAAAAAAAAAAAAAAAAAATTGGTACGTTTAAGTAGTGAATTGCAACTTCCTCTAGGGTTGCGTGGCGGGGCATTACAGATGAGGTTGATAGGGTGAATATGGAGGAATCGTTTGGAACCCAAAAGGTATCGATCTAGGTGTGGCCTTTAGTTTCATCAATAGGGGATTCAGGTTCAGGACTTATCCTAGACATCTTGACAACTTTAGATGCATTAACGACCATCTTATGAAATATCGTAGTACTAGGAGCTTTCAATTTTAGCGGTTGATATCCCAACCCTTTGTTTAACAGTCATTTGATTGCTAAGATAGGTTTGGTCATACCATGTTTCTACAATCCCAATCCACTATGACCATCGTAGCCTTTCTATTTCATTATGTCAAAATCTTTGCCATATTTGTCCATAGGTAGATCTGTGTGTATCTCATCCTCTTCATCTCTATATATCCATTTAGAGAGGTCTTCCTCGATACATTCCTTTCCCAATTCGCCCCACTTGGTGAAGGTCGTGGGTGGGTGATACTGAATTTTCACCTTGGGATCTTTCTTGATGTGATGGGGTTGTTCATAATGTTTTGGTGCAAATGGTAGCTTCCCCATGCAGAATAGACTTTCAATATTGTATTCTCCAACTCCATTGTCCTAGACCTACACCTTGGTTTCAGTGAATTTTGTTGGTAATGGCAAAGCATTTGATAGAGAAGTTGGGTCAATGTAGTGTGATGATGAAGGGATAGATGAGTTGTACCTATGGCTAGGTACTTGATGCTAAGTGTTCCTCTCAGGTTATTGCAATAGTGGAAGGGGTTAGGATCATCGAAAAATAGTGATCTCTACTCCATTATAGGGAAACTTCAAACATTGACGGTATGTGGAAGCAATAGCCTTCGTGAATCCATGGGTGTATGATCAAAAGGTTGTAGTGTAGGTTGAAATCTAGAACCTAACACACCATGTCTTGTGCAACAAGACCCACTCTAATTGGTAGCATGATGATTCCCTTGGAGGAATGTTCCATATCCACATATCACAATCCTCTTTCAATCGTCCATACAAGCCTCTGAGAATCTCATGGTAGTTACTAGTTTTAACATGCATATATTCAACCCAGCTCCACCATCTATCAAAACTCATCTGATTTTTTGTTTCTTAACATATAATTTGAGGTGTAATGATTCATTTTGATTTGGTTCTATGAAGTATAGTCATGTTCAATGAATTTTATATGATGGGTGGTAGCTAATAACCTTACCATGGCCTAAAATTGGTTCACATTTAAGTCTTTGGGGATGGATGAATCCTATAATGCCTTGTCTAGAATAACCTTATGCTTGGGAGAGGTACGTAGCAACTCAACAATTGAGATTTGAGTTGGGGTATTTTCTAGATGATCAAGAAAGTTATATTTATGTGTCGGTCAAGGTTTAGAAGGGTCTCCTTGCAAAGTCACCTTCAATCGCCTGGTGGCAACTACACAGTCATGATTTTTATTTTTGATGGTGATGATGGATATATTGTGGTCTAATGGTGATCAGATATGGTTTACTGTGTATTCATAGGTATCACTAGTATAATTGTAAAGGGTCTTTGAAGATCGCGTGATCTTTGTTATAGGTTTTTGATTGGTTATCTATTTGGATATCACCCTGCTCTATGTGATCTTATATGATGTTCTTTAATTTGAAGCAGGAAATTTTTTTATGTCCTTTAGTTCTGTGATATTCATAGAAATTGTTATCGTTCCACCATGTTGGTTTGAATGGACCTGGCTCGTAATGTCTAATCTTCAGTAACTGGATGACATTATTTTAGAGAAATTTCTTTAAAATTGCCTCAATTGGTTCCCCTAAGGGAGTGTACTTTCATCTCAGTTGAGGGGCCCTATGAGGACCATGTGGTGTGTTATTTTGAGCCACATTAACAATTTTTTCTTGTTGCTTTGACATTTTATTGGTGTTCATCATTGTGGGTCCTTTTAGATTTAGCATAAGATGAGGTTTATTTATGAGATTTGCATCTACAACACCATCATTTGTCATGTTTTTGTTTCGTGACCAAAATTTGTTTTCATTTGGTTTAGAATTATGAGAATAATAATTATTATTCTCCTTAGAAATTTCACAAGCCCTTTGGCAATGAGGGATTTATTGATGGACAATCCCTTTTCTATCACATCCTCAAACGTGTTAGAATAATGGATTTGCAAGTGATTCATATTACCTCCGTGTTGAGGTTCTCCACAAAGATTTGAACTAGTTGCTTCTCTGGTATATGGCAGACACACTTATTAGCTAATATTCTTCCATCTTTGTAAGAATGATGATGGTGGTGGTGGAACATTAACACCAGCTATGAATGATGTACCAAGATTATTGGTCACTGTGGAGGGGTTTGAGTAAACCCAACTGTGTATGTAGAACCATGATAGTTTGGTTGTTGTGAAGGGTTTGAGAAAACCCAAATGTGGAGTGTGAACCAAGATTTTTTGGTTGTGGTGGAGGTGTGGGTTGATTGAACCCAAATGTATACGTAAAACCATGATTGTTTGATTATTGCAGAGGTGCGGGTTGATTAAACCCAAATGATGATGAACCCAGATTGTTAGGTTGTTGTGGAGGGGTTTGAGAAAACCCAAATGTAGACTGTAAACCAAGATTGTTTGGTTGTTGTTGGGGTGTAGTGATATGTAGACTTGTTCTAAAGAAGGATCAATTCCTTTCTATAGGTGTATTTACATTTTTTGAAGTGGATGTGGTACCCACTCGTGGTATCAAATAAGAAGGGATGGCCTTTCATATCTTACTTGATGTATTTGAATGGGTGGAAGTTTGGGTTGCAACCGTAGTGTGAGTTGGTGTTGCAGCTGTAGATGTGGAGGAAAATGGATTTTCCATGGCTTTAATGAATGTAGGTGGTGGTGTAACATTCATAGTTGATGTGTAATGAGACGTTTGGGTAGGCGGCATACTTGTGTTCAACTGTGATGTGGGTTGTGATGTAGTAGGTGTTTGTGATGGTGGAGGTCTCATGGCACCTAATCCTAGTCTCACAGTATTAGGACTTTCCCCTATGATGGAGTTTACGTTGAAGTCAGACAGTAGCTTAGCTCCATGTTGTGCCAATTGCATGAAATATCAAGTGGGGTTTGTTGATATGATTTCATCAATGATTCTCAATATCCTTGGATCTTGAGATACGCTTACAATTTCTTCAGGCATGAGCCCTTGGTTTACTTCTTTCAAAGAGTAACTCTCAAAAGGGGGGAAGAGTCTAATTTTGTGAGTTCGTGTGATTACTAGGATTTTTTCCAAATTTTATTTCACTAGTTGGGTTGTACATCGGATTAGAAGATGAGTCCATCTCTTTTCTTTTGATTTATGATCATTTGACAACCATAAAAGTGATGGTGTTTTGACTTTGTCTTTTTTTAGATTTTGATTTTTTGGGGTTTTTTTGAAGTTTTGGTATGAATGCAACTAAGATGAATCTACTTTATTTTTTTTTGTATTTTCTAATTTTGTGGAAATTTTGGAAGGTACAAGACTAAGATGAAAACTATGATTTTTGGTTTTTTGAAAATATTTCGCTAAATGCAAAATATCTTTGTTACCTTGACTTTGGATCCTATAAGGTGATAACCTTAACAATTTTTTTAGTTTTGGGACTAATGTAACCAAGTGTAAAATCCTAAACCTCTAAGTGATGGTGATGGTTTTGGTAAAAAATGTAATTCCACAACTAGACTAATGAGTTGGGTTTCAAATTTTGTTGATGGGGTAGATTGTAAAAGATGAGGTTTTGATGATTCTCCAAATGATAACTCTAGAATTTGACTTCTAAACTTGTTTTTGGTATTCGGTTTTCATTATTTTTAAGACAATATGTTTTAAGGACTCTATGATATGACACTAAAATGATGATGTTTTCACCTAGGAAAGCTAAAAATTTACTAAACTGCGGGAAAAGGTGATTGTTCAGATTTTGGATTTTTTTGTAAAAAGATCAATTTTAAGCAACCTCTATAAATAAAATATGCTTTATTTGTTAGATAGATGCAATAAAGAAAACCGTAGATGTGTTGCAAAACTAGTTAGATGCGTTGAACACAGATACAGTTCAATTTTGTTCACTAAGGTAGAATTTCAACTAATAGAGAGATGCAGTGTTTTACCAGATGAATGCATCACAGTTGACAACATATGCATCATAGTATTTTTGTGATGCAAATACACAATTGCAGCACACAGGCTAATAGATGTGGTGCACAAGTTTAGTAAACCAACCTCTAGGAACCCTAATCTTGATTAATTTTTTTAATTTTTAGATGTAATTCATTTTGAGAAAATATAGAAAATAGTTGTTTGATAAGTTATTAGTTTGATTTTGTGGTAGTTTTATGTCAAATGATAAGAACGTTTACACTTGGTAATAAAAAAATCAAACCATTCACAACCTAATGTAGTAGTAGAATGGGTGTGTAACTATAGGTAGGCCCACCTCCCATTTAATGGCTAAATACTTAAAAAGATTGGGTATTTAAACAATTGGGTCAATTGTAAAAACACCTTCTCTATATGGAGGTGGATAGTAGACTTCCAATGACATAGGGTCATTGACAGATGCCACAGGCACACCTTCATTCGCTTCTTAAGAACTAATGCTAGTAACTCAAGAAGATCTATCTCAACCTAAGAAAGTACATGGTGAGTAGCTTCAAGGTACAATCTGCATCCCTTGCACCACTTTATAAGTTACGTTCAAAGGAATTTAATGGCCTCTAAAATATTTTTTTTAGTGGGCAGAATATTGGTCAATACCATGGACCTCTTAGATGTCTCTTCAAGGTCTAAAACCCATAAACCCTAGTGAAATTTTGGAGTGCTACAGCACAAATTGACCTACAGTTTTTGCTCTTAGCCAATTTGTATGGTGCACCCAAAAAAATCATTTGAGATCTAACCCTTGAGTTCTCCATTAGGATGTGTATCAAGGAAGGCCTCCTACTTAAAAAAAGGAAAATGTATATGTTTGCAATTTCTTGTCACCCAGGATCACACTAGGTGTGAAAGGGGAAGAGATACTTTAGGAAAACACTACTTTTAGTATAAGATTGATGTGTGCAAGTGCATCATATACAGTAATCATTGGTTCTTTTTAATAACACCAAAGGAAGTGTGCAATTTTTCTATTAATTTTAAACCAAGTGAAATATGACATGTTTAAACACACTGTTCTTTTTAAACCCAAATAGCAAAACAAGATTTGTATTATTTTTTTAAGAGCACCAAAAATAAAATGTGTAAGATTGTGTTGTTCATTTTAAGCACCAAAATTGAAATGTGTGAGATAATTCGAAAAAAATTCCACAAGCTGGAAGAAAAGGATCAGTAACACGAAAAACTTACCCTACTAATAAAAATAAAAAAGCAGTATTATATTCATCATCAATTTATCTTTCTATTTTTTTAACAGTCACTTGTGATGCAATAAGGATCTGATGCATCACATAAAGAAGCGAATATAATGCAAGAAGCCTCAGATGTAGTGTTTTGGAAAGCTGCTATAGTGTTCTATGTATTGATTGTGGTGTATGAAGGCATAGATGTGGCAAACTATCAAAACCTACCAAAAAAAAAAAAAATAGTGACAAGTACGACACAACAAACTTCATATGTCACTTAGAGCAATGATTGCATTGAACAGATAGTCGATTGCGGTGTAGAACCCTATGACTGTGCCATTGTTTTTTGCGATTGTGCCGCACTTCTTGTAGCCTCAAAAAAGCTTAATTACATATAATTTTTTAAAAAAACACGAGATTCACGTTGGGTTCACCAAAATGTAAACTATAAAATTGACCATTTAGTCATAGAGATAATAGGAAACAATGCAAACAACCACAATCTGTAATCCTAAACTCAAGATCCAATTTAATCAATGGAAAACATGCAATAATAGAGAAAACTAGATTCAAGCAAATGATATCTTCACCTTCACCATAGTTTCATGTATGACTTTCATTGTTCATTATTTGTATGCTTTTGCTCTCAGAAAATGGGTATGCTATTCTTTCACTATGAGCTTCAAGTAAATGTGATGATCACAATGATGTAAATGCCAAAGTTTCAAGGTATATGGTTAGCCATCAACATGCTATGAAGGTTTATTTTATAGAAATGTGTGTTTCAGATGAACGAACTAGATTCAAAGATGAAAGATCAGGATCAATGGTCGAGGTTCGTTGAGAGGAAATAGATTGGAGAGTTAACTGGCTTGATTGATTCAATCAAGGGAAATGATTGGATGATTGGTGGAAATTGATTGATTAATCAATTAGTGGGATTGAAAAGTCAATGGGATTGATTTATTAGTCAATGGATTGGATTGAATAATCAATGTGATTGATTGATTAGTCAATGTGTGAAGATAATTAATTAATTAATCATTAGAGGAATGTGCAAGTAAAGATTGATTAATAAATAAATGTTTATTTATATTAATGGATCATGTTGAGTCAAAATTGGAGAATTAAATAATTTATTTAATTATTTAATCTAGAAGTGGGAAAGTGTTTTAATTAAATAATCAGTAACAAATATTTAATATAAGAAGGGTATTTGATGTTAATTAAATAATTAATGGTAACTATTTAATTAAAATAGAAGAATTAGTGAAGTTAGAGATATAATTAAATAAATAAGGTTTATTTAATTATTCAGGAAGAATAACTTGCCATTAAGGGTCTCTAGGATGCACCAGTAAACCTATATGCAAAATGGGAATCTATATGTAATCTCCTTTTTGATATAATAGAAGAGTGTTATCCTCTAAGATAGCGATTTGCCCTTAAAAAAATATATTTAGGAAGAATAATTTTAATTAGGACATTATTAAATAAATAGTATTTATTTAATTAGTCAGAGAGAATAATGTTAATTAAGACATTATTAAATAAATAGGACTTATTTAGTTAGTTAAAAATGATGAATTAGGATCAATTAATTAATTAATGTAAAATCACTTAATTAATAGCAGAATATGATAATTGCTAATAATTAAATAATTAGGTATTATTTAATCATTTAGGGAAGAAGAGTGAAAATTAGTAAAAAGGTGTTGCTCGCAGGTTAGGAAAAGTTCAGGTATCTACAAGATCTAATGAGAGTATCTTTGAAATTGATCTATATGAAAGTTGGAACTTCTAAACTCTTTGGTTCTATTTTGTATTTGAACACTTATGTGTTGACAAACTCTATTCCTTTTTTGAGGTATTGTGACATGAACTCTTTGTGATCCTTTTTTGACTAATTACTATACCTTTCTTTTTTTAGTAATCTATAATCAATTCAAAAATATATATAGCATGTGGATTGTTGAATCTTGGGAAATCAACATTTATCAATATAGGAGTAGTTTTTATTGCTTATTTAACCAATTCAAAGGCTTCCTTACCTTCTAAATTCCATATGAATACTTTATCATTTTTAATCATCAAGGTAAGAGGCCTCACTAAACTAGCAAATTTGAAATGAACTTGTGAAATTGATTTTGTCAAGAAAAGATTGCAAATATTATTGGCAAGGTAAGTTCTAGGATACATTTCACTCTATGGTAATTCCATCTTTCAATACCATGACATGACCAAAAAAATTCCTTGGGGAAACCAAAATATGCATTTCTTTGAGTTAAGAGATATCACAAACTATTGACACCTCCGAAAGACCTTCTTAAGTTGCATGAAATGATCCTCTTTCTTCTTAGAGAATACATTGAGATCATCTAAGTAGATTAGGATGATTTTATTAATAATTTCCTCAAAATTACCCATTACGCTCTAGAAGGTGGAACCAACATTTGCAGCACAAAGGGTATCTACTATAGGAAAATCTCCATCACTTGGTGTTAAAAGTATTTTTTAATTGATCCTTCTCTTTAAGTTTTGCATCTAGTGACAATTCAATCTTATGATGGATCACATCCTTGTTATAACCTTTAAGTTCCCCATAGTTCTAAGCCATAACATAATTATATTTTATGCATAAATAGATCAAATGATCTATTTATTTTTGTGTACACACATTTCCAACCTTTATTATCTTGTTGTGAGCTACCTCTACTTCCACATAGTCACCCTTGTCAAATATAAGCTTCCTCTTCAATCTCTATGCATCATCCAACTTGAACAAGATCTCTAGAGCAATTATACAATTTCAAAGCTTATTGTTCTTAATTGGACAATATATTTTTGATAAACCTCTTCAATCTAAGGTCATAGTTGCTCTACAAATTATTCATTATTTTTCGTAAAAAATAATGTTATTTACACATAACTCTCAAACTCTTACTACTGATATCTATTATCTAGAATTTCAAGCTAGATTATCATCTTTGTCATGACTCCTCTCCTCCCAACTACATATTCTGATAGACTTTAATGCTAAAGGTAAATGCATGATCATATTTTGATATTCATGAAATGATATTATCTCCACGTTTCCTAAAAACCTCTGCAAGTTGGGTCTAGCCATTAACTATTAACGACAAAGAAATCTGATAAAGATCTTTGAATGGAAAGCAATTATATTCACCAACTATGGGATTAAAGGCGCAGACATGTGAATTAAATTTATTACAACTTCATCTATAAATCTAGCCGACACTCTTTTGTTTAAAAACACTCATATATTCTGTGTATTCTAGTTTTGTATGTGCTCTGTCTTAAATGGATCGATGAGCAGGCATTCAACACTTAGAGGTTCCAAAGGAGTTCGTTGCAAGATTGAGCAGGGAGTAGACGTGGTTTATCTCAGATCTCAAGCAAGATTCAATGCAACCAAGTAAGTGCATGTCCATGATCGCCATTTTTGTAAAGGGAAATGAAATAATCATTGAAGTAGAGTTAAAAGCCCTCTCAATGCTTTCATACTTCTGCACAAGTCTGCCAAACTAGTGTGCCAATTTACTTGTATCATGCTTGGTCGTGGGTTTTTCTTTCTTTAAATTTCTTAATGCAAACCTCTGAATCATTAGTTGTCTGTGATTCTCTATGCCTTTGCACAAATTGGACATCAAAACCTCTCTGCATTTGTTGCTGAATTTATTACAAAAGAACTCACGAGATTATTCTATGTGCTATTTCTTTTGCAAGCATGCCTATTAGAGCATTTACAAATACAATTCTTGCCAAAGATACCCTTCCATGGTTTCTTCATGGAGCTTGAAGCCTGGTCCAAAGCAGCAAATTCAACATAGGAAGGTTGGACGCTGGCAAGGGTTGTGAATTTTGTTTTTACACTTGCCAATTGCATTTGCTTGAAATTTTCTAAAGCCTTTTCAACAAATCCATTTCTCTTAAATGAATCCTATAACTAGAGCAATCTATGAGGACACGTTTCCTTTTAGGCCTCTGCCAGACAGTTCATGTGCCCTTTTTTTTCCTATGCACAACTTTTCATTGAAACCATGGTTTTCTTTGGGGCATTTGATCAAATAGCTCATGGGTCTTTTCTTGCTTCCACATTGTGTATAAATAAACACCCATACAAACACTAGATTTGTATTTGCAAAAAAAAATTGATTTCAATATGTATTTGAATCCTTTGGTCATGGATCGACCCAATTTTCTTTAAATAAATTGATATACCCGCATCCTTTTCTCTACGAATAAGTAAACTTAATTGATGAGTTTTCCAAGGAATAGCACATAATTGTTATGATATGTATGGGATTCTGAGTTAAATCCATCCTTCATTCTTAATAAATAATCCAATCAATCATATTTAGATTATCCACATAGTATATCATTAAGATAATCATTTTTGAATATTCAATGAGTCATACTTACGGGTTGTTGAATGTAATCTATTATAGATAGGGGTTTTTGGAGTTATGGTTGTAATAATTAATTAGCATTTTGCGGCTGGAAAGTGTTGTTCAAGGTTGACACTTGTCAAATGAGATTTTAAATGTTATTTTGTCAAGGGAAGATTTACCTTAAATCTTATAATGGGAGGTGATCTTGATAAATTAAATTTCTTGGTGGTTCTTTTTTTTACTCAATCTTCATAAACTTGATGGCTTATTTGAGTTTTTGTTTCAAAATATTTACTTATGGGAAATAAAAAATTAAGGTTTTAAAATTCTCTCAATATAAAATGTATTTAAGTGGAGTTAAACCATTTATGGAGGTCAAAACCCTAGTGACTCTCCTACCCATATACCATTCATGTATGGACCATGATTATTCCAACCTCCTTTTTCTCATTCTATTATAATATTACTAATTGGGTAGATTTGTGATCAATTTAAAGGGGCGCGCAATAAATCATTTATAAACTATTTGGAAATTAGTGAAAAGAGAATGTAGAACATATAATGTAAATATTTTATTTTAATGACATCGATAAAAATTGAGATGACATAATTCTTGGTATATATACAAATAAAAGGTTGTGAGCAATGTATTGAATAAGATGATGCATTTATTAAAACCTTGATCTCTTTTATAGTAACCTTTGTGTACTTTTATAAATATCTTTTGAATAAATCTTGGGTCATTATTAAGGGATTGTCTTTAGATGTTATGAATGGATTGAATCATTTTTAATATTTGATTGATAGATTCATGTACTATCATACTTAAGTGTATGTTCAACCTCATTCAAGATCTTATTTGACTTATTTATGATTGAATATTTGATGCTCTTCTCAATAATGCTTAATCTTTATTTTTACCTTATTCTTGGAACTTGTGTCCTTACTAGAAACCATCTATGACTTATATCTTTAATGATATTGTTAGAAACTACCGAAGGGAAGTAGAATCATGTGTAACTAACTTTAAAAATACTCACTTTGGTAGGTTATTTGGTAATACTTCGTACGAATGGATATTGTTGAAATTTTATTCAATAAAAGGTTAATACAAAATGCTTATTTTTCTATTAATCATACTTAAACTATTCTTAGATTTGAAGCTATTCTTGAACAATTCACTTTTGGGGAGTTATGCTATAATGAATATTACTAACGCCATTATGTATGTTAGATTTTATGAGCTTTTTCTTATAAAGATTTAATTATGCTAGATAAAGCTTGAAACCCTAAGAAAAGAAAGGAAAACCAAACTAGCAATGTTCGGTATCAACGATGCCTCTAGCTCACGTTTGTGGGTAATGTCGTTGCGCTTGAGCTACTGCATCTATAGCCTAACATAGCTGCAATAATGGCGTCTATGGCATCGTCCCTATAAATCGCCAGGGAGAAATAAGGAACATTGGTTGCTTAAATCCAAAGGGAGGGAAATCCCCTTTGGAATGATAACCTAATAAGATAATAATGAAATGAATCAAATCCGCTAGTGATAACCTAGAAAAACCAAAGTAGGAATGGTGCAAATGCAATTTGGATTTGAAGATATATGTTAATTGTTTAAACATGGATTGTTTGATTCCTCGAGGCCCTTAGGCCAAATTTCGAGGCGGGTTTCAAGCTTAGAATTATAATTTACATACCCCTGAGGATGACAACCTCGATATACTTTCAGTAGAAAGTGTGGTCATCAGGGAAGTGACTCAGGATCCAAATGATCCCGACGAGTCCAAGACTCTGGCCAGAGCACATACCTATCATATGATAGATTCCTACCTCGTTTAGGCGGATGCCTATTTTGATTATATGAATAGATGTATTCCTATTCCATATGAATAGATGAAGTGAATTGTTGTTCCGTATGAATAGATGATATACCTATCCCATATGGATAGAAGTTCCCGATTATACTTGTGAATGAATACTTCAACACAAAAAAAAAATAGTGGTGTTTCGAGTTAGTACTAATTAGGTCTTTACAATCTTGAAATGATTATTATTATGTAATAGGTCTCTTGTTGGGGTGAATTGAGAACCAATGATAGCCATATGGTTTTCCATTAATTTTATTCTTTGATAAGTAGTTAGAAATTAAGAGCTGCAAAACTCTCTAGGAGATCACAAACTTGAAGTCTCTATGATCTCATTTGAGTATTCTTTGCACCCACAAATATTTTTAACTAATTTATAACCAACTTAGAGTCTCCAAACACTTAGATTTGCTTGATATCTAGCTTTTTAGTGAGTAAAAATGCATGCATGAGTGACTCATGCTCAATCTCATTTTTTGTACAATTGAATTTTAAAATGTGTGGAGAATTTTTCATCTTGTTGGAGAAAAAAATTACATGTCATCCCTTGAAATATTATTGTGTTGAACACCATCGAAGAATAGTTTCCAATTTTTTTTTGTCAATTCTTCCTTTTATTGGGAGTATTATTCCAATTCATTTACTTTGAGAATAACATGATTTTAATCATATAATTACATAGGTCCCTAGGCTAGTGTAATCATAATTTCTATATGGATCCCACTTAGAACCTTGTATTGCCAAAATCAATCTTGATTGATTTAACATGAAGGGGAATCTTCATCCTTAATAAGTACTAAGTTGGATTTATCCTCTTGGAAAAACATAGTATGGGTCAATTTGTAACACCCCTTCTATTTACTATGTTTTCTCTGACAGTTCAGATACTTTGATAGACCATATTTTATGTTATTGTTATTTGATCACTGACAGTGGAGCGATGATAGATCTATATTGATGAGATGATGCACTATGTGGATGCTTATTGTTTTATGTTATGCTTTTGATTAGCATAGTTGTTATTTGAGATAATATTGAATATGCTCATATATTGATTATTGATGTTTTGTTTCGTCAGTCGTGATGTGACTGTATTGGTGAAGAGGACAGGATTGCATCACTCACATGCGAGTGCCCTACGATTCCATGATTCTCTCTTCACGGTGTGTATGATTTATTATCTGGATACATGTACGACATATGCTTTGTTTGCAGGTTTGCAAGTATAGGACAATGACTTCACATGGATTCACAGGTCTGAGCATGTCCACTACCCAACAGTAATGTGGATTGAGAAATAGTAACAGGTTACCTAGTCAAACCTTTACCCTAATACAGTGTGTTGTCAATCCATGTATTGGTCGTATTCTTTATCCACATTTGCCTTGTTATTTTATTTATTGTGCAAGGTTTATTTGTGAGAATTAATTTATAAATGTTATGATTGATTATTTAATTAATCTGAATTATTGATGTTGAAGTTTTATAATTGATAAATTAATTGATTTAATTTATATTATAAAGTGATTTTATTATTAGATTAAATTTGATTTGAAATAAATAAGTTATTTAAATTTCAAATGCATAATATTTGTAAAAGATCTTTGGAAATATCTGTGGTTGTTGAAGAAAAGATATTTATTTTGTAACTGGGAGTTAGAAGATATTTACTACTATTGTTTGAAAATTGATTCCCATAGAGAATTATTGGGATTGAAAGGAAGGAAGTTGTTTTCACGGGAGAAAGAGAGGAGGTTGAAGATGGTTGAATTGTTTTGAGGTTTTGAGATTTGGATATTAGAAGCTTTCAGATAAGTTTAAGGAATCTAGATTTGTTGCATTCTTTTGGTTTTGGATTATATTTTGTTCTCTATAAAGTGGTAATTCTTCTGGGAAGAGGCTTTGGCAAAGTTGGAAATTAAAAGAAGTTTTGTATCAAACTTTGAATCAACAAATCTTCTGGAACAGGTTCTCTATTGCTTTTGTAAAATTAATTTGGAAAGAGTATTTAAATTATTATTGTTTTACAAATTGGAAAGGTTTCCTTGTAGAAGAGGATTTCATTATTTGTAGAAGTTTCTATTTTAAAAGATTGCATGAATTTTTACAGCTTGAGTTTTAGAAATGGATTTACCCTTAAGCAAGTTATAGTTAAATTGTAGAATCTCTATTGAAATTAAATCAAAACTGTAGAAAACTTATTTTTGTGAAAATTGGAAATATTCTTCTGTAGAAAGCTTTGTTCCAAATTTGTCTATTTGGACTATTGTTTTAATTTAATTGTGCATATATATATATGCATGTAATTGTTTTAGTTTCTTGTAGATTTATATTTTCAAGCATACCTATGAAATTGTTGATGGAATTTTTATATAAAAAAATCAGAATTAAATTTTGTACGACAATTATTAAAATTGCAAGAAATTTTATTAAAAATTTATAGGTTTATGTGTGGGTGGGGGGTATTGTGGCTGCACCCACAGCCGCACCCATGGAGGGTGTGTTGTTATGAGTAGCACTCACCACAAGTCTGTGGGGGAAGCACTGCCACAAGCAGCGCAACCTCCATGTGGGGAGGCTGGCGCAGCCCAGGCTGCAACCCCCAACGTCCGTTTGTTATGAGGTTTCAATTTTTAAATATTTTTTTTAAAATTATATATATGATATATGTTATATATTATATATATTATATATATTTGTTTGTGTTTATATATATATATATGGTTAATTTAAAATGCATAAGTTGATATTTAAAAAGAATAATTGGATTATGTAATTAGAAAATATATATATTTATTTAAAAAGGATATTTATTTAAATGAATATTATATTGTTAATTAGTGCATGCAATGCACAAGTAGGTGTTTTATAATAAAATGATTTTATTAGAAAGAATGAGATTTCTATTTATGTGTGTATGAAATTGGAGTTAACAACTAGTTTTAATTTCTTTATGGTTTGTAAATAGAAGTATATTTTTAATATAAGCATGCAAATGCATGGACTAATAAATCTTAAAATTAAATGACTTAAGGGAGAAAGTTGATATATTTAAATAGATATTGTGTTATTAAAATGTTTAATGTACAAGTAGAGGATTTTATAATGCAATGATTCTGATAGAGAAATTGATTTTATTATTATACAAAACTGTGGAATTGGAGTTCAATAAATAGTTTTATTTTATTTCCTTAGTATTGCAAATATAATTATATTTACTTTGAATAATTGCATGTGAGGAGATATTGATTCAATTGGATTTAGGAAATCCGAATATTAGATTATTTAATTGCCTGAATTGTTTTAAGTTGTGTTCTTTTCTGTTCATGTTTGCTGGCAATTTGAGTTAAATATTATGAGTAGTTGTGAAACTGAAAGTTAAACATTTAGTTTAATTCGTTGTTGATTTATTAATTGGGATTATGTTTAGATGATGTATTTTAAATATGAGTTATTGATTTATTTTAATTACTCGAATGACTTGTTTTAATTGTGTATTCTTTTGTAATTGTGTATTGGAGGGATATTTGTTATTGTGAAATGTAAGTCTTCCAGACATTGTAAATTGTGAAAGGGTTGTTGTGTCTTTTGTCCACCCTCTGAGATTTCCTTGGGTAGTGCACACAGATGGGATTCAATATTTGACATCCATAGGGATGTGTTTTTGATAAAGGGAAAAAAGGGTTTTACAGGGACCCAAAACCACCAAGTTTACAACAAAAGAGAAAGGACTAAAAAGTCCAACAAAAAAAATAGGCTACACAAAAGGAAAAAACCAGAACAAGCAGCAGCCACCCGCAAAAGACTAGGAGGGTCAAACAAAAAACTAGCCGAAAAGCAAACAAAAAGACCAACCGCAACTAACCCAGAGTCTTCAGAACAGACTCGGTCTCAGCCTCCAGGTTTTGCATGTCTTGAACACCCTTCTTGAAGGTTTGAACCATCTGCGGCGTAGGAGGAGCCTTCCTCCTCAAATTAGCCCTGGTTCTCTTTGAAATACCAACATCCTCATCCTGGTTTTTATCATTGACCTCTTCTAGATCAACCACCAAAGATTCCTGTTGAGTTTTGTCCAATTTTTCAGTCATGGCATTGATGATGATGGCGTTGTGTCTTTCCATCCTATTGTTTTGCTCGGCTATAATTTTAACAGTATTTTTCATTTTATCCAACTCGATTTCAACCCTTCTGTCTATGCCCGCTTGGTTCTGGGTTTCTTTACTAGCACCATGATCTTTTCGCTCCGCCTCTTTCTTGCAAAGCGCTGTAACCTTGGCTCCCATTTCTTCCAGTTTACTTTGAAGGGCCCAATTTTTTATTTTTAGCTCGTTGATTTCATGAAATATCCATTTTGAAATTCTGAAATGGTCAGCAACATTATTCCTAGCTAAACCCAAGACATCCACAGTGGTTTCCCTTTCTAGGTTGAAGCAAGTTTTAGCAGGGTCGAGGGTTACAAGAGAACCAATTCTAGCATCTCTATCCAATGACGGGGTAGCAAAGGACAAAGTATTGTTAGCACCAGAATCCTCAGAATCAGGAGAGTCTTCAGAGTACGACACAAGGTTTTTAGCCAATAGATTCTTACCAACACTTCTGGTTTTAAGGGTAGAACTTCCCGGCTTAGGTGCAGTGCAAGCTTTCACAGAATGGGGGTTAGGGCTTTTCATACCAATTTGGACAGAGGACGAGCTAAGGACCATCCTAACCGGACTCAAATTGGGAAAATTCCCCGAGCAGTTGGGTTCGATATCCTCCTCAAAATCAGGAGGGGCATCCAAATTAGTAGGGGCAGACATTTTTTGGTAATGTTCAACAATTAACCTAATCAAACCAGTATGCAAGATAGGATATCTTTTTGGGTTTTTCTTGTGGTCATCCATACTTTTTCTCAAAGAACAAAGAAGATAGTAGGGAATAGAAACCCTGACCTTGTAACGGAAATGGTTGAGCAAGGCAAAGTGATAACCGTAGACCCTAGTGAAGCAACCATCCAAAGTAATGTACTCCATGATAACACGAAGAACTTTTCTCCAGAGAGCTTTTATGGTATCGACTTCGAAGTAGCTATTAGAAATTTTCACCAGATTCAGTCTTTCCTTCTCTTTCTTCAGAAATCTGATGACAGCTTCGTCAGAGAAAACCTTGTCCCTGAAAAATTTGTGTCCATCAATGGACATTCCAGTCACTTCAGCTATAACGTTTTCATCGAGCTCAACTTTCCTACCAAAAAGGGTAAGTTCCCCATTTTTCCAATTCTTCTCAAAATGCTCAGTAGCCTCCTGATTAGACCCATGGAGTTTTTCTAGAAAAGGGAGTAAGCCCCCACTTTTTACTTTGTTCCACACTTTAGTATTTCTTGTATGCATCTCAAAGTTGTCTGGCTCAACTCTTTTCCTGTCTCCACCCATTTTGGCAAGCATAGTGGGGCAGACAGAGATGAAATCTTTACTTGAAATGGTCCCGCCAAATCTAAGAGCCCACAAAGCATGCTAGGCAATCTTACAGATTAAGTGACTAAGCTTGGTCCCGTACAATCTAATGATTGTGATGTAATTACCCCGTCCTATCATCATTAATGAGGTGACATGCTTCTTGCCCATGTGACGCATCATAGTTCAATAAGGCCCAGACATTAACGCTTAATTCACTAATATTTAGCCAAGTGCATTGTCCTTTGCTTCACTATATACATTGGCTTCTCTATATACATGTGAAATTTTTATATTATCAAACTTGGCTAAGGTCGAGATAGCATCATCAATCCAAGACTTAATTGTCCACGAGGGGAGGGGGGGGGGCGCTACCTAAAAGATATTTAATCAATAATATTTTTGGAATCCCCTTCAAGCCAAAGGTTTTTAAAATTTAGACTATGTGCCAAATTTATAATATAAAAAGCTCCAGCAGCCTCAGCCAAGTGATTGGTTTGAGATCCAAGGGGAGTGGCAGTCGCACCAAGAAAGTTGTCAAAGGAATCCCTTATGACTCCGCCGCAACCTGCCGCCCCAGGATTACCTTTAGCCGCTCCATCGAAGTTGGTTTTGACCCATCCATTAGGCGGAAAAGACCAGCAAACACCCTCTCTATCCTTCTTAGCTTGTTTAGGGCCACAGGGTAAATCAATACTTATATTCCATTCCTTAGCTACCTTAAGATCATAGGACGAATGAGCCACTTTCTCATAGTTGCTAACCTTTTGGGAGATAGCATTGACATTTTCTTTCAGAAATCTGATTATTTTATCAAAAACAATATCCACCGGTGCTTCTTTATCTCTGTAAATTCTATTTTTTTGTTCTTTCCAAAGACCCCAAGCAACATGAGGGAAAGAGAAATCCCACAAGTACCGGAGAACAGGATTGTGAGTCAGGGGCTTTCCATTGAACGAAGAAATCTTCAATAGACAAGGGAAAAACCCAAGATAGTTGCCAGTAACAAATTATTTTTTCCCAAATTGAGGTAGCAAAAGGACAGTGAAGAAACAGATGACGCACTGACTCTGCCTCCATTTTGGAAAGAAAACATCTATTAGGTATTTGAAAGCCACGCTTGCAGAGGTTATCAACCGTGAGCACCTTATTTTGGAGAAGGATCCAGAAAAATATATTGATTTTAGGGACCAGATGTTTGAACCAAGCCTTCGACTAGAAGGGAGGAGAAGCCTGGAAAGAAGTAAGCCTGGCAAAAGCAGACGAAACAAAATAATTGCCTGAGGGCTCATCACTCCAAACAAGACGATCTTTCGTCTGATCAGGGCAGAGTCTGACAACCAGCAAAGAAGACTGAATAGGAGCAAGAGCCTGATTGACAAGGCATAGATCCACCCATTTTCCATCCACACGATAGTCTTTCACATATGAGCCAAAAAGAGCTTTGCAATTCTCAGCCCACCCACAAAAGGAATCAATTTTTATAAGGGACTCATTAAACAAACATCTATCCTCCCAAAATCTTGTTTGGTTTCCGCTTCTAACTTACCAACCCACTCCAGATTCAACAACTTTTCTACCATTAATCAAATTATTCCAACAGGTTGAGCCTCTGGGTAGAAGATGGGATTCCTTCATAATTATAAGAGATCTATTACTGTCCAAATATTTTCTTGCTAGGATAATAGTCCATTCCCCTGAGGACGAAAATATTCTCCAAATTTGTTTAGCTAGAAGTATCTTGTTAACCATTCTGATTCTTCTAAGACCTAAACCTCCAGCCTTTTTCGGTCTGCACACCAGATCCCATCCTATTAAAGGCAGTCTTTTTTTTTTCTTCAACACCCGACCAAAGAAATCTTTTTTGAATTTTTTCAATAGCATCTGCGAACTTAGTAGGGATTTTGAAGAGGCTCAGAGCATAAATCGACAAATTCTGAAAAGTAGCTTTGAGGAGTTGTAGTTTACCCGCTTGGCTTAACAGAGCTACTTTCCAACCAACAAACTTCTTACTGAACCTCTCAACCAACGAAATCAAAAAGGATTCTAGGGGTTTAAGGCATAAGGGTAAGCCAAGATGTGGCAGGCAAGGATTCCATCCTGCAACCAAGAATTCTGGCAATTTTATTATGTCTGTGAATATGAGTGTTGAAGAAGAAAAGAGAGCTTTGTTGTTTATTAATCAGTTGTCCTAACGCCCTTCCATACTCATCTAGCAAAGACTTCAAAGATTTTCCCTCTGAGACAGAAGATTTTCCCAAGAGCATGGTATCATCAACAAATTGTTGATGAGAACAAATCAGATTGCTTGAGGACGGTTTAAGACCAAGAAGGGATCTATTATCGATCAACCTTTTCAAAATTCTTCCAAGACTTTCAGCCATAATGGTGAATAAAATAGGAGAAATAGGATCTCCTTGTCTTAGACCTATGGAACTTTGGAAGAAAGTTGTGGGAGATCCATTAACCATTACATATATAGAAGCAGTAGACACAAGTTGTTCCACCATTTGAAGAACCCTGTTGCAAAACCCAAATGCCTTTAAAATTTTAAAAAAGAATTTCCAGTCAACTCTGTCATAGGCTTTTGAGATATCAAGCTTTAATAGAAAGCCTTCAGTCTTAGATTCAACCAAGGAATGGATATTCTCATGCACTGTGACAATAGAATCAAGGATCTGTCAACCAGGGACAAATCCATTCTGTTGAGGTGAAATTAGAGTGGGCAAGAGAATTAAGAGTTTAGAAGTCAAAACCTTCGAGATGATTTTATAGACCGAGTTGCAGAGGCTTATGGGTCTGAAAGCCTCAAAGTTCACCACTCCAGGCTTCTTAGGGATTAGAACCAAAAAAGTAGCATTCAACTCTTTTAGGAGACTTTTGGATCCAAACAATTCTTTAACAACATTCACCACATCTTCTCCAACAATCTCCCATAACCATTGGAAGAAAAACATAGGGAACCCATTTGAACCCGGAGCTTTACTCCCTTCAAAGGAGAAAACAACCTTCTTAACTTCCTCATTGGTGGGAATAGCAGACAGCATAGAGTTATTTTCCTAATTGATCACATTAGGTATAGCCTCTATTAAATGATCCTAATCATTTTGGTTATTTTCATCATTCTCAGAAAAAAGATTTTTAAAGAATAAAAAAACATGCTTTCTGATGTCCTCCTCCTCCTCATGCCTAATACCATCCACTTCAATTTGAGAAATTATGTTGACCACCCTGTGTTTTGAGGCTGACAAATGAAAGTACCTAGTATTTTTGTCACCTGCAGATAACCATAAAACTCTAAATCTTTTTCTCCATAACTCTTCCTCTTTTCCAATAATATCATGCATCTTTATAAGGAGCTCATTCTCTTTTTCCTTAATATCATTCAAATACCCTTCCTTCTGGATTTTGTTTTGAATCTCCCCCAGATCCATCTGAAGAACAGATTTAATCCTAAAAATGTTCCCAAAGGACTCTTTTTTCCATTTTTTTAGGTTGAATTTAACTTCCCTTAATTTTTTAGCCACTTTAAACATAGTTGTGCCAGAGATACTTATATTCCACCATTTCTTAATTTCTTCTTTAAAAGAAGGATGCGAAAGCCACATTTTTTCAACTCTGAATAGGATATTTTTCTTCTTTAAAGGCTCTGCAACAAAACTAATAGGGAAGTGGTCAGATCCAATCCTAGAGAGGGCTTTAAGAGAATAGTAATAGTTAAAGAACCAATGATTAGAGATTAAAGATCTATCTAATCTAACCTGGATAAGATCCATACCCTTTCTGCGGTTCGACCAGGTATAGGAAGCTCCTTGCAAATCTAGATCAATCAGTGCCTGGTTGTTGATGAAGCTCTGAAGATCCTCTTTACTCTCCGCATTGATCTGGGAACCTCCAAATTTTTCTTCATTCAGTAAGGGAGTATTAAAGTCTCCCATGACAACCCAAGACTCTATCAAAAATCCTCCTGAGGGTGGCCAGCTCCATCCAGAAGGATTTTCTGAGACCTTTTCCATTGGGGGCATAGATATTTGATTGGGTTATGGTGGTTATTTGTTATCAGTTTAGTGCACTGTCTACCCATGGGTTGTGGAATAAGTATATTGTGTTGTCAGTAGGGGAGTGGCTTTCAACGGTGGTCGGGACACAAAGTGGTGCTAGGACAACTCGTGTGAGAGTTAGTTTAATCAATGGAAATTAAATTTAACCTATTTTAGGGGAAAGGGTAGCTTAATACATTTAACTTGATAATTTTACCTCTCTCATTGACTCAAGGGCTTGTATGAGACTTGAGATGAGTCGGGAAGGCCTGGAATGGCAAGATTGTTATCTTGTCTTCTCGAAAGATAATCGATTCTGCATTGGATTGCATGTGGGGCCGAGTTTCATAAGAGGTCACCAGGGTAACCCAATATGGGGGTCAAAGCCTAGGAAGATTCCCCAGGGTAACCCATGCAATCTTTGTGATGACACTCCTCCTATGACAACAGTTGGTTTGTATTGTATAGTGGTGGTACTTGATTCAGTGGTTCTGGAAGCAATGTAACCTTATGTTGTGTTTATTGGTACAGTGTTGTTTTGTATGTTGCCTGTGTCTAGAGGTAGTAGGTCTGTCTTGGTTGCCTTTTCCTATCTCCTAGCACAAGGGTTGGGCCTACGGGTACCACATGGCTGGGTGGATCATACACCTTACACTGTTGGGATTTCTCTGCATGTTCGTGATGGAGGGATCTTCCAGTTTGAAGAGCTCGTGTGTATCTGTGGATATGTTACTTCTCTTATGTTCATTGTATCTGTGGGACACTATGTGTTTATACTCCTCATTTGTAATCGAGGAGGGTCTGTGTATATTGTAATTGTATCATTTTGTATGATCTATCTCATCTTGGAGATGAGCTTTGTAATGGTATATTGACTTAATGTAATCTTTGGAAGAATTCATTATTGTACTTTGTATATTATGCAATGGGTTAATGCTTTGATGTGTGTTGTTTACCATGAGTTAATTTCATATGCTATGGTTAGATTACTTTTGTAAGTTTTGGGATTCACATGTAGATGCGTTGCGTAGCCTAGAGGAGGTATGCATTTAGAGTAGATTACTTTACTTGATATTGTTACTCTTTTTAAGAAAAAAATTAATTGCGCTTCTGCAGTGTTGCATCGTCCTCTAGGTTACGTGGCGGGGTTTTACACAATTCAAAATTAACTAAGGCTTCATGGGCAATATATTCCTTGGAAATTGGTTTAGATTAGATTTTCATTTTTGCGCTATATTTGGTTCTGAATATTAGGTGAGTCTAACCTATAGACACATCTTCTCTTATTTTTGCAATAAAATATCTAAACATGCAAAATCCAAAATTAGGAGGAATATCAATAATCATGGTCTCTTGGTGCACTATGACACTTGGAAAAGTATACAAGGTGAGAGGAAGGTCCTTTACAAATGTTACATCCCAATTGAGAAGTTACTATTTACTATTACTACATAGGGTAAATATGAATGTAATGTGAATTTTGGAGATGAATAAATTGTGCTAGTACCTTGTTATCAATATGAATGTTATTTCATTTGAAGCTGTTTCATTTGATGCTATCTCAGTTGATGTTATCCATGGTGAAATACTGCATATATGTGAATAGATGGTTATTGATTTATTATTCTAACTTTGGAAATGTTTATGAATACTGCATATGTTGTGGACAATTGAATGCCAAGTGCATGTGTTAGTGGTTGCAGGTAAATGTTCATTTCTCCAAGGGGAGGGGAAGTATCACTCGGGAGAAGATCTTGGTCGGGTAACCGGTAAAGTAAACTATGTGAGCATAAACATACACCACAGTAGTTTGGTTGAGTCTAGACATAGAAATGGGAAGTTGGTAAGTCATCCCTAGTTGAACTATTTGCATTAGTAAAGGTCTTGTTTACTTTTGCAGGCATTGGTAGATGTTTATCTGTCTATGCTTTGAGTCCTTTATGACACTATGTTGATTGTCCTTGGGTCCAGTCTTTGGGCTTTACAAATGGTTACCTTTACGTTGTTTCATATGAACGTAAATTATATAGTGTATATGGGAAAATATAAATATGTACATATAACCTAGACCCGTGTATGAGAGCATTACAAAATGCACATGTATGTGAGTAGAAATACTCACAGAGGTACATACATGAGGAAATGACTATAGGCATATATATGTTTGTGGGGATAGTCATTAGGTCATAATCATTCAATATCAAATGGATTACTTGATTATCATATTACCATATAATGAATATGTTTGTGTATATATATACACAAATACACTTGCAAGCGTTAATGCTTATCGGAGAAGTGTACACATATATATATAAGTATATGTGTATAAATATATACACATTATTATTTCCGGGATATGATAAAAAGAGCTATACATCTGATGGAATGGGTATATATATACACACTAGCATTCATGCTAAGGAAGATATATATATATATATATATATTGAGGGAATAGTAGAGCTTGATACTATAGCTTAGCCTCAGCAAACTAATGTAGGCCAAACTTATATACATAAGCATACTTTGAGACCGATTTTAATGCATAAAGAGAGATCGATGGAGGTCGATCGTAATGTATTTATTGGACAATGAAACTTAGTGTATCAACTTGCAAAGCTAATACGCATTCCTCCATGAGATAACATGATCAAAAGCGATGTCTGTTGTGCATGGTGAGTGGCAAAAGGCTTAGTACAACCATACGTGATAAGTGCTTTATGATCGACTACCTTAAGCATTAATTACCAGCCAATATAATCCTGATTCTGAAGACTGCATTTGACGTATTAAGTCCATGGCTAAAATATGTCGATATTGGACATTGTTTTGGAAGTTGACTTTGGATCATACACGACACTATGTAAAGAGCTATGTATCACCTACCAGGATACGTATGAGAGATATAGCAATATGTTTAATATCTACTAGCTTTGACTTGGTCGATATGGGAAATGGAAAAGGCGTGGACTTAATCCAACATATTTATAAGGTTCGGTCGACTCAAACCATAAACTAGCCAAATCATATTATGTGTTGTTGATTTCTCATTGACTTTTTCTCATCATAAGGAAATCATGCCAACATTAGAAGGTTTGGCGCCACCTTTCTTTTCACTTTCTTGTAGATGTCATCTTGGGAGAAATATTTGAATTCTCCATGTGCAGGTTGAAATAGTCTTTTGAATGTTGTCAAAAAGAAAGTCGATCTATTAATGGTTAATGTTGAGTCTGAGCTTCATTTGTTGCCACCTTATTGTTGAGTCATGTTGCATGAATTTGGTGTCATTCTTCATGCCTTAACTGTATAAATTCTAGAATAGTAGTTGCACTATAAATAGTCACACCATCTCACTTGTAATGCATCCTTATTCATTCTGGGGTGATCATTATTTGCATTCATATTCATTCTTTATTGAGATCATTATCTCCATTCTCCCATTTCCTTAAGAGAGATGCATTTACCAAGAGTAATACGTCAATTTTTGTTTATCATATTTGAGTTATTACCAGCCACTTTCATTTGTATTTGTGAGTGAGAAAAGAGTGATCTTTTGTGATAGAGAGTTATCTTATTGTTTGAGAGAAGTGTGTTATCAACAAGAGAGAAAGAGGGAATTGTTTTGGGAAGCTGAATCAAGTTGAATTATTGTTGGCGAAGGCTGTACTGTCATCATTATTTGGCATAAATGATAACATGCATGTGGATTTCTTTTTCTTATTATTTACTTGGAATTGATGTGTTTTCTATGTTGCATGAAATATCTTTTCTGTTTGAGCAGTAGAAGTAATTAGGAGTGTCTTTGAAAAAGGAAATTGAAGCTTTTAGGCTATTTTTATAATGTGTTATTATGTACTTCGGGATAGGATAGTTTGCTTGACACAAATACTTAATTGTATTAGATATGTCGAAGAGGTAGCTTGACATAGGTATCTAATTATGCTAGATATGTTGACAACATAGGTATTTGAACATGGGATACAATGTGTTCGTATTTACTCCACAGTAGGAGATGGGTGTTTATCATAAGTATTATATACTAGGTATGATTGAACATGTAAAGCACACATGGTACACTTTGCTAAGTTGTTGATTTTAACTAGGAGAGCTTGTGTTTTCTTCTAGGAGAGGTCATTTGGTATGGGAGAGGGTTTAATATACTTTTACGTAAGTTGAGTTATCCAAGTTTATAGGTTATCTAAGAAGATGGACTATCCCTGGAAGGAATATCTAACCTGTGTACTTACTGGTTAAGTAGTTAATTCCAAGTAGATTAATATGGTTGTAGGTTAGTCTGGGATGACAGATTCTCCATTGAATGACAACAACTATGCGTAGCTTAAGATGGCCCTAAGTCAAATTAGCCCTGAGTAGTGTATGTGATAGATGACTTCATTCGAAGTATTGAATGAGAACTCTTTGATCAAAGTAGTGTGAATGTACGAGACTCCACTTAGTTGTGTGACTACCGAGACTACACGGTCAGTTCACTATAGTCCAGTATTACATGCTAGTTCGGGGTGGTTGGATTGATAGGCTCTAGTTATGTAGGACAGAACACTATGCTCAGTTGGTTGTCATTATCAGTTACTCTACCAATCTCTTCGTCAAAGGGAAGGGCCATCTATCGAATGATAAATGTGTGAGGGACTGCATTATGAGTCTATGGTTGGTGGAAAAGCACCTGAGTGATGCTTCTCGTCCACAACAAGCAACAAAAGAACCAAGATTTGAAAGGGAAGATCTTGGACCATCTTACAGCTATTTGTTTTAAAGCTCATTGGAGCTATGTATGTAAGTATATGTATTCTTGTATTGTTGTAGCTTGTGAAGTTATTGTAATGAAGTGGAATATTTATTGCAATATGATATGGCATCTTGTTCGTATATTCTCAATAAAAGAAAGAATTTTTTTTAACAATGGTTTGTTACTCTGTTTATTTACTCATATGGTGAAAAATTAGAAATTTTTACTTTATCGAAGGGTTAGTACATTACATGTGGTGTCAGAGCTACCAAGTTATACACTGAAACCTATAAGCTCATTATGCAACAATTTGTAAACCTTATCAGAAGATAATGGTTGAAAAGTTCTTGTGTCACAACGGCAAGAGAGAAGAACATAGGGAAGTAAAAAGGAAGATGAGATTTCTGGTAACTTGTGTAAATTGGGACTAGTTAAGATTCATCCCTGGAGTTAGGAACTCCTAAACCAACAGTTCTTATGATATTACTTGGATTGCAAAAGATTATGCATTCAAGTTATGAAGGAAGGTTAGGAAGAATAACCAATATATTACCTTTATCCTACTAGATAGCTACGTGACTCTAAGGGGATGGGTAGAAATGAGATAACCCCTTTATTAGTAACCTATAGTTGTAAAGAGTCAAGAATTCTGGGATTGAGTGAAAACACTATGAATCTATGCATATGCAATGCCAACATAAATTAGATCGAAGTAGACAATCAATGAAGGAGGTATCCACAAGGGTTGGAGAACTCATGACATAAATCTAATTCTTGTGTAAAGATAGGATCTTGCAAGAAAAGAGTTAGTACCTAGGAAAAGAGAAAAGACCGAAATGGTCAGAAAGAGGTAATCAATGACGTGAGCATGGATCCACTAACCAAAATCAAGGGGAATTATTGGAGTTTTGATTATGATGTGAAAAAGAGACCAAACAACTTTGGTATCTCTAGAGGATAAAAGAGAATAAGATTCCAAGCATTGGAATAAATTCACTTGAAAAGGTGATAGTAGGAAAGATTAACCAGGTTGGCTTGACCAAAAGGTTTGGAAAGTACATAGATAGGTTGGAGTTATAAGATTAACTCACCAACATATTTGTGAAAATCAGCATTCGTTTGGAAGTGCCAAAAGGAAATGGAGTACAATATGGCACTATGTGTCAAAGCAATAGAAGTTGCAAGGGAAACAACACTCTAAGTAGAAAGGTGCATCAACCAACGAGGCTTTGTGGGTATGGATATCCTCCACTAAAAGGGTAATTGGAAGAGAATTGGAATAATAGTGTGTATTTTAAGTTGTTGATTATTTATTAGATCTCCTGATGGATGATCCAAATATTGGATCTATGAGATAGAAAACAATGATGAATCTATCTTTGGGAAAAAGTATATTCAAAGTATACCATTGAGGTAGGAAAAGGAAAAAGAAAGACAACAACAAGGAATAAAAAATCTTTTCAATGAAGCAAGTGTTGCTAGGAATTCAACTTTGAAATGATCGAAAGTTGTGGAAACACTAAGGGGGGAAGAAAGAGAATGTATTTACTTGGATTAAGTACCCCACCCAATGAAAAATGTGGATATGTTTTCGATTTGGAAGAACTAATGACTTCTTCACAAGACATGATGTTAACTAAGTCATACATTTTATGACCACAAGGAAAAGGTATTGGGATTTTTGGAGAAAGATAAATGGAAAGGTCAAGGACTATGACCTATTATCATTCCACACCTTATATTATCTGTTTGGAAGATGAAACAGTATTAACATTGATGCCTTAGAAAAGACTAGGCAGATAATTTGATCATGATAGGGAAGATCATTGCCTATGGAATTGGCAAGGGAAGATCTAAGATACTCATGAATTGGAAGAAAGTGTCTCTACACTCCTATGGAGGATTTATATAAGGATGTTACTTCTATACATAAGTAGCAATACTACATATTACAAAGTGTATCTATGTCGTAAAGCAACTTGACACTGTAGCTTACTGTGCTAAGCGACCTAGGGATGAAAAGGTTTAGCCATAAGCCATAGAGATGTTATGAAAGATAAAAAAGGATGTGACGCTATGCAAACGCATCAATTATCTTTACTTGATTAATCACTTGATCACCTTACTCTTAAAGAAACTTTAGGAATAACCTAAATGGGACAAGAAGTTCATTCAAATAAAGAGAGAAACCTTAGGATAAGATTTAACCTAGTGAGTTGGGTTATGTACTAGATACTCATTAATACCTTTAAGTTGGAAATAACTTACTTGGTTGAGTTGTACATTTGGTCTTGATTGGAACATCTAGGGGTAGAGAAACCCATAACATCGGACTAGTCAACAATTGAGAACTCTATCCTAAGAATTGGAAGGGAATATTGAGATAGAGATTCACCCATGAGAATGTGTAAATCACTTGAGCTTATGAAATTTTATGAGTGGAAAAATAGGTGGGATACCTAGTGAGTTAAAGTAGCTACTTGGTTAAATACTTAACACTCTTGAGAGGAAGTCATATTGTTGACAAGACTCTACTTTAATTGGCTCTTATATTAAAAGGGATACACTCTCAAAGTGAAACATCTATTGTTATGTCGAGACATTATAGAATTTTCACTTAGCATGGAATGTTGAACATTGGGGTTGTTATTTGTGCTCAAATAGGATGTACCAAAGTTGGGACTCTCCTATATGATTAAGAGAATTCATGGAGCTAACAAGAAACGTTCATGCTTGGTAATTAGGTATGCAATTAAATTTGATATCTTCTAGGGACCAACATGATTGAAAAAGGATTAATACTCAAAATTAATACCATTTTTTATCGAAAAAAATAGATTGAGTTAAAAGATGAATTGTATCTTTTAAAATAATTCAAGGACAGTAGAAATCCACGAAATGGATGTCCTAAGATAAATGGGATTTATCTCCGCAAAACTTATAACCATTATTACATGGGAATTAAAAGAGATGTGATATCATAAAATAGGTTTTCACTTAGTCAAAGAATAGACTATTATTGGATATAAAAGAACCTATGTACCCAAAATTTTGGAAGATTCAGGAATGGAATGAGGAAATTAATATCAAAGTTAAGACATCATAACGACAAAGGGAATTGTCGGATGAGGATCCACTATAACCTGGAAAAGATAGAGTAAGAGGTTGCACAAAATGTGGCAAGATATTGTCTAGTATACCAAGAAATGAAGGTCGGATGTCATCATTGATAAGACATGTATACTCTCTTGAGATTCCAGAGGGAAAGAGGTAGAACACAAGATAGATTAATCTATCTATGTCAGTAAAATTGACATAATTTTCTAGTCGAAAAACTCACCAAAGTAACCAATGCTATATAACTTCACTTATAGGATTTCGGTCCTAAATAATATATTGTGGGAAGTAGTTGCTTAGTATTCCTGAGAAGGTTATTTTAGTTTTGAACGAGCAAATAATGATAGGGTTGTGTAAACCATGATCATACTATGAAACATTCAGTTGAACAAATGTGCAATATATTATTATAGCCAAGTAGGAAAAAATGGTAGACTAAATATTTAATGATTTATAAACTTCTAGCATTGAAGTTTGGACCATTATATGGAAGGAAAGGTTGGAAACTCTATTAGGCTGAAATAGGCTTAGAAATAGGGTAAACCATAGACTTGGTAGAATGTCAAAAAGGAGTAATTAATTGAATTGATTGAGGAAACTTTGTCGATACACAGCTTAAGTATAAATTAGTATCAGGATTTGACAGGATTCTAGGAGCAATGTTATGCTCGAGATGGACAAGAAATCAAGAATAAGTACTTTATGGTAAGGAAAAATGGATGTGTAAGTGATGGACGGACTCGGTTTATGAGTTGTCTAAAAGTGTAAATACAAAAGGGGAAGGATAGGACCCATGGTGTAGTGCGCAATACATCGTTATCCCTTTTCTATTTAGATTATACTGAGGATAAATTCATGGGCTAATGATTTCCGATCACTATGTTTTTAAGTGTCATGTATAGTTACTATTGTATCTAGGAAATGTGTATATATAATGTAATAAAGCTCTTTGGGAGAGTAAGTATGTGTGAAGCATACAAGATTTCCCTATTCGATAGTGAGGGCACTTGAAGCAAGGTCCAAGGAGGAAAAGGTTGCTACATAGGATGAATGTTTTATAAATCTTACATATTTTGAGAATGGTAAGCAAAACTTTATTTGACTTTAACTATATGTTAAGAGGCTATAGATCATTGGGGACAATGATTCACAACGGGGGAAGTATGTTACATCCCAATTGTGAAGTTATTATTTACTATTACTACATAAGGTAAATATGAATGTAATGTGAATTTTGGAGATGAATAAATTGTGCTAGTAACTTGTTATCAATATGAATGTTATTTCATTTGAATTTGTTTCATTTGATGCTATCTTAGTTGATGTTATCCATGGTGAAATTTTGCATATATGTGAATAGATGGTTATTGATTTATTATTCTAACTTTGGAAATGTTTATGTATATTGCATATGTTGTGAACTATTGACTACCAAGTGCATGTGTTAGTGGTTGCAGGTAAATGTTCATTTCTCCAAGGGGAGGGGAAGTATCACTTGGGAGAAGATCTTGGTTGGGTAACTAGTAAAGTAAACTATCTGAGCATAAACATACACCACAATAGTTTGATTGAGTCTAGACATAGAAGTGGGAAGTTGGTAAGTCATCCCTAGTTGAAATATCTACATTAGTAAAGGTCTTGTTTACTTCTGCATGCATTGGTAGATGTTTATCTGTTTGTGCTTTGAGTCCTTTATGACACTGTTTTGATTGTGCTTGGGTTGAGACTTTGGGCTTTACGAATGGTTACCTTTATGTTGTTTCATATGAACGCAAATTGTATCATGTATATGGGAATATATATATATATATATATATATATATATATATATATATATATATGTACATATAACCTAGACCAGTGTATGAGAGCATTAGAAAATGCACATGTATATGAGTAGAAATACTCACAGAGGTACATACATGAGGAAACGACTATACGCATATATATGTGTGTGTGTGTGTGTGTGTTTGTGTGTGTGGGGATAGTCACTAGGTCATAATCATTCAATATCGAATGGATTACTTGATTATCATATTACCATATAATGAATATGCTTGTGTGTGTGTGTATATATATATAGATATATTAATGCTTATCGGAGAAGTGTATATATCTATATATATATATTAATGCTTATCGGAGAAGTGTACATATATACATGTGTGTGTGTGTGTATAAATATATACACGTATTATTATTTGCAGGATATGATAAAAAGAGCTATACATCTGATGGAATGGGTATATAATACGAGGATATGTTATATGAAGGAGTAACCCAATATATATATTGATATATATATACATCCATACTAGCATTCATGCTATGGAAGATATGTATATATATATATATATATATATATATATTGAGGGAATAGTGTAGAGAGCTTGATACTATAGCGTAGCCTCAACAAAGTAATGTAGGACAAACTTATATACATAAGCATAATTTGAGACCGATTTTAATGCATAAAGAGAGATCGATGGAAGTACCATAATGTATTTATTGGCCAATGAAACCTAGTGTATTAACCTGCAAAGCTAATACACATTCTTCCATGAGATAACATGATCAAAAGTGTTGTATGTTGCACATGTTGAGTGGCGAAAGGCTTAGTACAACAATACGTGATAAGTGATTTATGATCGACTACCTTAAGCATTAATTACCAACCAATATAATGTTGATTCTGAAAACTGCATTTGACGTATTAAGTCCATGGCTAAAATATGTCGATATTGGACATTGTTTTGGAAGTCGACTTTGGATCATACACGACACTATGTAAAGAGCTACGTATCACCTACCAAGATACGTATGAGTGAGATATAGCAAAATGTTTAATATCTACTAGCTTTGACTTGGTTGATATGGGAAATGGAAAAGACGTGGACTTAGTCCAACACATTTATAAGGTTTAGTTGACTCAAACCATAAACCAGCCAATTCATATTATGTGTTGTTGATTTATCATTGACTTTTTCTCATCTAAGGAAATCGCGCCAACTTTAGAAGGTTTGGCGCCGCCTCTATTTTCACTTTCCTGTAGATGTCATCTTGGGAGAAATATTCGAATTCTCCATGTGCAAGTTGAAATAGTTTTTTGAATGTTGTCAAAAAGAAAGTCAATCTGTTAATGGTTAATGTTGAGTCTGAGCTTCATCTGTCGCCACTTTATTGTTGAGTCATGTTGCATGAATTTGGTGTCATTCTTCATGCCTTAACTGTAGGAATTCCAGAATGTTGGCTACACTATAAATAGTCGCACCATCTCAGTTGTAACACATTCTTATTCATTCTGGTGTGATCATTATTTGCATTCATATTCATTCTCTACTGAGATCATTATCTCCATTCTCCCATTTCTTTAAGAGTGACACATTTACCAAGAGTAATATGTCACTTGTTTATCATATATGAGTTATTACCAACCACTTTCATTTGTATTTGTGAGTGAGAAAAGAGTGAGCTTTTGTGAGAGAGTTATCTTATTGTTTGAGAGAAGTGTGTTATCAACAAGAGAGAAAGAGGGATTTGTTTCGGGAAGTTGAATCCAGCTATCATCATTATTTGGGATAAATGATAACAGGCATGGGGATTTCTTTTTATTATTATTTACTTGTAATTGATGTGTTTTCTATGTTGCATGAAATATCTTTTCTATTTGAGCAGTAGAAATAATTAGGAGTGTCTGAAAAAGGGAATTGAAGCTTTTAGGCTATTTTTATAATGTGTTATTAAGTACTCCAGGATAGGAGAGTTTTCTTGACACAAATACTTAATTGTATTAGATATGTTGAAGAGGTAGCTTGACATGGGTATTTAATTATGCTAGATATGTTGACAACATTGGTATTTGATTATACTAGATATGTTTGAACATGGGATACAATGTCTTTGTATTTACTCCATAGTAGGAGATGGGTGTTTATCATAAGTATTATATACTAGGTATGATTGAACATGTAAAGCACACATGGTACACTTTGCTAAGTTGTTGATTTTAACTAGGAGAGCTTGTGTTTTCTCCTAGGAGGGGTCATCCAGTATGAGAGAGGGTTTAATATACTTATACGTAAGTTGAGTTATCCAAGTTTATAGGTTATCTAGGATGATGGACTATCCCTAGAAGGAATACCTAGCTTGTGTACTTACTGGTTAAGTAGTTAATTCCAAGTAGATTAATATGGTTGTAGGTTAGTCTGGGATGACGAATTCTCCATTGAAGGACAATACCTATGTGTAGCTTAAGATGGCCCTAAGTCAAATTAGCCGTGAGTAGTGTATGTGATAGACGACTTCATTCGAAGTATTGAATGAGAACTCTTTGATCAAAGTAGTGTGAATGTACGAGACTCCACTTAGTTGTGTGATTACCGAGACTACACTATCAGTTCACTGTGGTCCAATATCACATGTTAGTTTGGGATGGTCGGATTGCTAGGTTCTAGTTATGTAGGACACAACACTATGCTCAGTTGGTTGTTGTTATCGGTTACTCTACCAATCTCTTCGTCGAAGGGAAGGGCCATCTATCGAATGATAGATGTGTGGGGGACCACATTATGAGTCTATGGTTGGAGGAAAAGTGCCTAAGTGATGCTTCTCCTCCACAGTAGGCAACAAAATAACCAAGATTTGAAAGGGAAGATCCTAGACCGTCTTACAATTATTTGTTCTAAAGCTCATTGGAACTATGTATCTAAGTATATGTATTCTTGTATTGTTGTAGCTTGTGAAGTTATTGTAATGAAGTGGAATATTTATTGCAATATGATATGGCATCTTGCTCGTATATTCTCAATAAAAGAAAGAAAAAAAATTAGCAATGGTTTGTTACTTTGTTTATTTACTCGTATGGTTGTGAAAAATTAGAAATTTTTACTTTATCGAAGGCTTAGTACGTTACAACAAATCCCATGGTTTGAACTCTCTTGCCATCAAGATACATCCCTTCTCCATAGGTTGATGAACCAAACCTAAAAAAAATGTTCTCCTTTTGGGAATTACACTGATACTTGCCCTAGAATGTATCATTGTGTAAAGTTGGAAATCACATACCTTGCACTTTTGACATTGTGTTTCATACTCAATTTAACATTCATTTTCATTGCATGTCTTAGGTCCATTTTCTTGATCTAAGTGCCAATCTATATTTTCTATATCAACTTGTTGGGAGCTCAACACTTTCCTACGAGTTTGTTACTTTCAGTATCTTATTGTCTTCATGTCTTTTGATCATTTGCATGACCATACAGATGTCTCCACGATCATTTTATCATCTCATTAAATTTCAAAATTAATAAATAAAAACCCTCTTATTCTATTTCTTGAAAATATTTTCTATTCTACTCATACAACATTCTTCAATCATTTTAATTTTAGCCCAAAAAAAGAAAGAAAAGACAATCTAAAAACAAAAGTCATTCTCTTCTATTTCTAACATATTTTCTGTAGTTAATCTTTGATCTTAAAAAAAAAAGAAAATTCCCAAATAAGTGCCTTGGTGAAACAACAGTTACTCCTCTTCCAGTGCCTCCTTGGTAGTAGTTTTATAAGATTTTATCACATGATTTGCTAGCCATTCCTAACATGCTATGCACTGGTATTTTCTACATACAATTTCTCTATTTGTAATGACTATAAAAAAATATAATTGGGACACTAGTCTCAATGTGTTGTTCGTTGTAAACCAAGGATTAAAAAATTCCTTGCATTTTTTCCTCATACACAGTTTGCATATTTTAGAATTTAATTCCGTTTTACAATAGCCTGAGCAATGAATGGCAATGTGAATCTACACATAGTAGAGGGGCCTTTCTTCTTATAGCTGATTGATTCATTATCCCATGCCATTAACTATTTTTTGGATATGCAAAAGGAAATTGTTTTGTTTTATAGGCAACATATTTTAAAAAAAAAAATTCAATGCTTGTTGCCTCACTCTACAGGAGATTTTATTAGATTTATAATGTGCAATATTTTTTTTCTCTATTATCATATCATCTTTTCACAATTGGATTCACTTATTATCTTAATATTCTTTCGATATACATACATAGTTATACAGTAATTAGATTCTTCTTAGGATTTATTATTATTATTGACATTTTACATATTGGGATAGTAACAAATTATAGATAAATTTGTTACTATTCACAGTTCTAGACAAAGTACACACATGCAAATGCACTTCTATATACTCTCACATAGCATTTAGACCTGGACACACATAAGCTAATCACATACACAATCAATTTCTATTTATCTCTGGAGGTCAAAATACCAAGACATGGGATTGACCCCCTTGGTAGGCTCTTATGCAGTCACCAATATTTTTCTTATCCTATGCAGATTGCACAACTCATTCAAGATTTGACAAATTTACTCTTTGGTTGTGATTTTTCTAAATCCTTTTTGTACTTTCAGTTATTTCCATTTGATTATGACATTTTGAATATTATACTACAATCACTTTATTATTGTGTTTCTAATTTTCAGGTATAGTGGATAGGTTTGCACATGATAGTATCTTGCTATTCTTATTCCCACATCCCACTTTAGAAGCTTAACTCTTCATGCATTTTATTCTTGATTGTGTACTTTTATTAATCATTACTTAATGATATTTTGTAATAGAATCAAATAATCATTTTGTTTTTGCTTTTTACAAAAGTCATTCTAATCACATTAATTACATTAACTTGCAATTTCAGTTACATTTCTCACAATCTCATTCAAAGTTTAATTAATGTAATATAAATTTAAGGTGGAATAAAATTTCATATTATATTTTGGTGAACCCATATTTTTTTTATATTTTTTTGTATTCTTACTAAATTGTCTCATTTTGTTGTTTTGCAAGTGTTCAACAATTGTGCACCCTATAGCGAAATTTCTTGTTTTTGGTTGGTACCATACATCTTGCATCCAAACTACAACTTCTCATTTTCTTTTTTCTATTTTTAACACAAAAGCATAATATTATTATTCAAAAATCAATCTGATTACATTTCCATTTTTTTGTTAGAAATCTTTATAGTTGTAGTTCAATGTTGTCTTCTATTACAAATTGAACTATTATTTATTTTGTTTAGCTTCTTCATTTAGTTATACTCTTTTTTTATCATTAAACTTTCATTAGGTATCTCATATCAATTAGTGCCTTTGTTATTTATGATCATCCTCATTTTGATAAAGACTTCTCATATGTTGATAATAATAGCCATGTAATGGTCACATCTTCAAAAATCTTGGATCTATCACAAGATGTCAAATCCTTCTCTTCTTCCATCACCACCCTATGAGGATCCTATTCTTAAGATTGGTGATACTCCTTCACCACATGGCTCTCAAATTTATATTGATAATCTTTCTTTTGATGACTCTTCATCAAGTGATAATGAGGCTCATGCTTGTATTGATCCTTTCTCTTGGCAAGATAGACTCTTCTTTTATTTTTCCTCTCCTTCTCTTTCTTTGGAGCATGAACCCCCTCTTTAAAACAATATTGAACATGTTAGCATCATTAAAAACTTCCTAAAAATTGCATTAGTTGAACTTCCTCCTATGATAAATATCGCTCATCCTTCTCATCATTCTTTATTTATTATTTTCTCTCTTATATCTAATCCATTTATTTTAGACCTCAACCCTTTCCATTATATTTCTCCACCATATTTTCCTACATACCACTCCTACACATACATGGCTATTCTCTACTTTGTCTTCTAATATTCTCACATACCCTTCTCCTATTAGTGTGGGAACTCTTTCTTTTGATAAGCATGTTGGTGTAAATAAAGTCTTGTACCTAGTTTATTCATTACTAGGGGATTTATTTACATGTTAGTTAAGTTTACTTAGGTCCTAGGAAGGAATCTTTCTAGAAGGTGTTAGTTGTCATTAGTTGTTATCTTATCCTTTGACAACTACTACATGAGAACCTAGGTAAGTGTGATTAGTTGTCTCATGTCATATGATTAAGACACTCGTCATAATCCTATGACATCTTGCATCTCATCTTGGCTATATAACCAAGGGGTTTCTCTCATTTGTAATCAATCACAATCATCTCATATCATTGACATTGAATACAATTTATTCTTGTCATATTCATCTATCTCTTCTTGTGCTTTACATTTGGTCTCAAGATCTTGGCATCCATAGCCAATTCTAACAAAGTACAATGGTCATGGTGATCCATTGCAGCATGTGATACACTTCTCTACCTTATTTTGGACTCATACTTGTGAAGACTATGTCTTGGCCAAGTTATTTCCTAGTAAACTAATTTATCATGTCTTAGAATAGTTTTATACCTTACCTATTGGTTCCCTATTTACTCATTTTTTGATGTTGCTCATGCAATTACCTCTCATTTTTAGTATAACATGCAACCCAAAGTCTCTCTTACACACTTGACTCAATTCAAAAAAGATGTTCACAAAAGTGGTCAAGGTTTTGCTTCTCCTTTTGTTTCCTTGCTTGTCTAATGTGGTTTCCAACCTCTTGATGACCCTATCATAACTCTTTTTTGAGAGAATTTACTACCACATTTCCAACATGCCTTGCTTTTTTAGCATTTTTTTCTCTTTCTAAATTTGTTCATTGTGCAATTGAAATCAAAAAAATAATTTTGAAGCATGTCCTCACCTCAAATATGGTAAAACATCTTCTACCCCTCCACCCATCAATCCCCTTGCGACTCTTCTCCACCTACGCAACCTACTTTGTATCTATCCAAACCTAAACCTAAGTCCTACACAATATTACTAACTTGTATGAGTATATCCTACCCATTTTATTGGAGGCTTAGTTGTCCCTCTTCCTCCTTGTGCATGTAATAACATTTCTAGGAATATTCATTGCACACTTCTTTCTTGTATGTATCATAGAATCCATGTTCATTCTACCAATAAATATCAAGTGCTAAAAAAACAAAATAAAATATCTTATCAATGTGGGTTCCATCAATGTTTCTCTTCATGATGCACATTTGTATTCTTCACCTAATGATGACATTGATTGGTGCACACTCTACAATCATGATGGATATGATATTGACTATGATTCTTATGATACATCTCTCATATCTCATTATTTTGTGGTTGTAGAGTCCATTATAATTCATGCCTACACTCATATTTTTGTTCATCTAATAACTAAAAAACCTCACCTCAATCTAATGAGTTGATTTTTCAGTCTATTGTTGAATTTCCTCAGCGATCCTCTATTCAAGGAACATTAATATTTCTATAGAATATTCTTTGTCTCCAAGCTAGGTACACTTTTCTAAGACATCAACAATTGCCTATGTCTTGCTCACCTAAAGTTTATGATACTTTGGATACTAGCACATGATATTGAGATCCCCTCTATTATGACATTGAATTTATCTATGTCATAATATTAAAACCCATCCATTATGACATTGATCTTACCTTTGTCATAATATTGATATGACCTCTATTATAATAGTAAGAACCCTCAATTATGGCATTGATCTTACCTCTATCATCACATGAAGACTATCTCTATATTATGGCATTGATATTACCCTAGTCATGTTGATTACTAATACATGATATTGAGATTACCTTTATCTTGCTCTCCTTTTTCTTCCTCATTATTTCTCTTGTGCTTGTAAGCCTCTCTTCATCTATTGTATTGTTACCCAATGTTTGGTGTTTTTTTCCTTTCTCTTAGCATGTTGCCATGTGGTGGTGGCACAACTTCTAGTACAAAACCTTATCTTTGTATCAACACAATCATTTTTGTTGTTCCTACCTATATCCTAGGAAAACAATAATCTCTTTTTTCCTACATTTTCAGGGAAATATATCATTAGCCCTCTCTTATCCTCTTCTATCTACCTTAAAATTAATTGCATGCATTCTTTTATACAATTATTTTAAGGGGGGCACATGTACACCACAACTTACACACTTTGACACTATTTTATTGCATCAATGTTATGTATCATGTATTTTCATAAATAATAGGTGTTGTGACAATTATTTATGTTTTCTAAATTTTTCAATGTAATACTATGTGTTTCTAATGTATTTGTGTTGCAGGTATCTTTCTTTTTGACATATATTTTATGCAATTTTATGTGATTTTTGACTTTATTTATGTTGCAAATTTCATTTGCTAACATGCTTTTCTTGTAGGCATTAGCTTGGGGACATTAATTTCTCACTTGAATATTGTCATGTATCATAGAAAATGTTTTTTAACTTTTGCACTTTCATTTATGTACTTTATGTAAAATCCGCCCCTCAGGCACTACAATTTTTTTTTTTGCATTCACAACATCTACCAACTTAAAGATTAAGCGCCTTCCATGAAACATAATAGGATTACTTCAATACTTCTCCATTCCCATGGAGGCTTCATCTCATTATTTCCAATTATATGCTTGCACAAAAGAGTGTTAGTCCCAAGCTTAAGGTCTTTCCTAGACCTATGACCTAAGTCTCGAAGGTTCATTATGACCCTACCTACGTATCCCCTTGTGGGAATCACAGGCATTGTAGTTCGCCCCACAATGATAGAGGGAGTTCAATCTCTCCTCTTGTATGAGATCTGTTATTTCACCTTAACCCATAACTATTAATTCAGTACATATAAGCTATCAACATAATCCTTTATAATAAAATGATAATAATCATGCCATCAAGTGTTGGGTCCATACCAAACATTACCAAACATTAGTGTGAAAAAATTCACAATATTCACAAGAAATCATTCATACCATAATCTCAAAGATTATACTCAATGGTCGTCATGAGCATACCCCCATATACACAATTTGATTAGCTCATACACGGTACAATTACAACAGTGACTGGATCATACATAGATCACAAGTACAATAGTAACTAGATCATACACAAATCACAAGTACAACAGTGACTAGACCATACATAGATCACAAGTACAACAGTGATCAACTCATATGTACATCACAAGTACAACAATTATTACCTCATTTGCATATCACAATTACATTAGTGACTGGCTTCAGCACATATCACAAATACACAGTGACAAGCTCTATCATACATCACATAAACACAACGACGAACTCCACCATACATCACATAACATAATAAACATGGTCGACTAACACATCACAATGGCTAACACATGTTCATAATGCATCTCAAATAGAAAGAATATCGGTGCATTGCACACTACACCATGAGTCCATCATTTCCACCAATTTTTTGCACCATTGGACAAATGGGAAGAGGATTCAGTGCATCCCATACTACATCGTGGGTCTATCCTCAACCCTTAAGGCTAGGTATACAGTATGACAACTAAGAAGGGGATTCGATGCATCTCATACTACACTGCGGGTCTGTCCACCATCCCAAGGGTTTCCCCAAGCAGTGAACCTACCAAACCTGGTGGATTCTAACTTCAATCACCTATAAGCCACCGACGACAAGTCTATCCACCCAGGAAGAAGTAGCTCCCAACATATACCACCTTGTGACCTTAGTGGTATTGTCAGCTATACTCTTCTCAATCCCGGATAACACATGGCATCGGTCACTTCCATGCATACCAGTGACAACCAATGAACCCTCTCAATACGCAGTTAGCCTCGGATTACTGTTACCCTCACGAATGGGTCCCTACCTGTGTAACCGCTATGACAGTATCATAACCAGGGTAGTCTGCTACCTTCACCTCTGTGAACCAGGTGAATGTTGACTAATCCCTAGCAATAGCTCAAACATCAGTCATTGGCACGATCCAATGACTACATATCACTGCTCAAATATCATGGAGGTTCACTCTTGGGCGAGTCATGCATAACATGAATCACAATCTCAATCAATAAATACATGGGCCTATACATAAACACTTAGATATGGAGTTGGTTTTCACAACACATACAATTTACATGGAACCAACACGAGATGGACTTTACATATATTCAAATACCAACTATAAGTTGTTGAATCCATTACTTCATTTTGTTTAATAGAAACCTATCATGTATTAAGTATAAGTTATTAAATTCCCTTAACTTGATCATACCCATTTGATACCCACTTTAGCCTCAACTAAAGCTTATGAAGGAAGAAAAGTCAAACCATGTAGGAACAATCCCAACATCTGAGAGTTATCCTCTTAAACCCTCCCCCTACAGACTTGAGCTCACAGAAGTATCATTTGCCCAAGGACCGCCTACGTTCATGCTTCTAAATGGATCAAAGTCACACGTAGTCCTCCTGACAAAGTCACTCAAGGATACCTACACACAGGTTCCCATAACCCAAGGTTTCACTTTCCCTTAAGTATATCAAGGACTTGGATCAAACTCCACCCAGTTTATTTATAATCTTGTTTGACCATCTTGTCTCTTATATTTTCATCTCATTGACCTAGCTCGACTAGGCTTATCACATAATACCAAATTACCTTGGTTCGCACAAACCCATAGGAAATCATTTCCATTTGAAACTCATATAATAGGTTAAAAAATGAGGCTCTAATGATCAAGGGGTCAATAGATACCTTTGAAGGTGAAGCAATAGTATTTAGGAGTTTGCTTTAAGTTATAATCAATGCTTGAATCCTACTTAAGTACCTTGGCATCACTATATCCATTAGATCAATACCTGAAAACATAACCCATTAATAATGTTACTAGTAATATTCTTGATCCTCTAGTTTTCCTTTACCCTATGGAGCACCCCATATTCTTATAATAGTCTAGTTCATTGATTGGGTAGTTTATTTATACTAAATATGATGGTGATGATCAATAGTAAGGTCACATGAGATGTTGGGTAGCATGATCTCATAGGTTTATTTGTTAACTTAACTTTAACAACATAATCCAATTAAATGATAGTTACCTTCGACCTATAGCATGTGACCATATTATAGTCCACAATAGATCTAATATCCTTCTTTCATTCACATAATATTCTCGATATCAAGGTTCTCACGTTTAAGAGGTTGATAGACATCATGTAGTCATGTTAAGCTTTTAACCCCCCCAAATCTAAAGTAAATTACAAAAATTATCAACTTGCAACATTAAAATGTATTCAATATAGTGTGCTTCTACTATCACTAGAAGAATTCATTATCATGACATCATAAGCCAAGCTCATAATAAGTATATCTTATTCCTAGTTTATAGTAGGACGATATGTTTACCGCTAGAGGTTTAATCTACCCCTCTTGCCACCTTTTATATATAGAAACTTAAGTTAGGAATCTACGTTACCTCCCCCTCTTGACTATGAGGAAGTCCAAAAACTTAAAAGAGGAAATAATTTAGTCTTGATAGGGTTAATCCCTAATCAAGGAAAGATGGCATAGCTTGGATAGCTAGTTTACCCCAAATTCTTAGGTCTATCCATTCTTTCTTTTCATCATTTGTAGAGTTATTATTTATTAAAAATCCTATATGCTTTACAACAACTTTTAGCTAATGGGTTTTAACGTTTTCCAACAACACATGGCAGTCATAAAACTATTCTTGAATCATACAATTATGGATTGAAGTATAGCTAAAATAGGGATTAAGGATGTATTAAAGTTATTCTTGTATGCTTTCCTTAATTTACTATGTCTTGATACAAGGGATTATTGTGAGAAACCAATCAATAAAAAGCATTATAGCCTTTACCACAGGCACCAACCATAAGACATAATCTAGAGTAGCTCAATGTTCTTGATATATTACTAGCATGTTTGATATATTTATCTGGTGACTAATTATCCTTACATATTAGGCATTCAATAGACAACCACATAATATAATACTTCCACTTGACACATATTTATGCACAAATCTAAAGCTTCCTTCATTACAAGAGTTTATAATTGGCTAAAGTTTACATGCTTTAAAACAACGACGTTTATAGCTGTTGGGATAGACTATGCCCATTTAGTGTCATTTTAAGCAAAGTGAGCTTCCTACCATGACCCTCTCAATCCCCCTTTTTAGCTATAGACAGGAATAATTTGAAGTTAAATACGATTTAGAAAGGGAAATATGGAGGAGTGTACTTATCTTTTGGAACGATGTTGAAAGCCCTTCTAACGTAGGTGTTGAAGTCTTGATAGTCTCTTCCCCAAAATTCTCATTTCCGTACATGCAAGGAGGATCGATTCAAAGGTTGCAGACTCTCAATTTACGTTTGCCATCTGCATTTCCTTCAAAGTTATGTGAGCATTTTGACAACTCCATTTCGAGATTATCCTACCGACATTGCAGACTCAGAACCCAACTTATTAAGGCATTTCACCACCATTTTATGCTCTCTCTCTCCCTCCTTGTGCACGCCATACTCTTCATTCCTCTCCTTCAGTCATGTTCGACCCCTTCTTCTCACATTTCTGGTTTTCTTAATGCCCTTATATTTCCCAAACCAAATTTTTTAAAGAGTTAGATGCTTACCTCTTCCACCCTGCACACCATCATTCTCACAAAATTCCTCTAATCTTTTTGGTTTGACAGTGGTTTATTCCCTATTTGAAAGCTCTCATTTAGCATATTATAGGGAAGATGTGAACAGCGGCTGTGGAATCTACCTTTCACATGCCAATTGCTCTTGCTGAGTTTCTCAAGTCGCTTCAGCAGTCCCTTTTGTTCATATCCTGCAATCTGTGCATTCCATGAGACCATTTTCTCTCCCAATCTGTGGATGTCCTCCTTTTGCAATTTCTACTCTTGTTGCTCGCACTCTACCCTTCCTCACACCTCCTCTTCTCCTGTCTCCTCCAAAATTTCACGCGAATATCTCTCCTCTCTCCCTCCTCTACACCCAAAGGTCTCACCTTACTCTGCTCGTCCTTTTCCCAAAATGAAGCATGCCTCTTGCTCTCTCTTTCTCTGTGTTTTTTGCATTCCTGTCCAATTTCTGCGTGTGTTCCCTCCTTTCCTCGTGCTTCCTCTCACTCCCATGCAATTTTCTTCTTCTTTCCTGCAACTCTCTTCTCTCTCTGCCTCCTTTTTTCCTCCCAAAGGCAAAGCTTGAGTTTGTAGGATGAGGGGTCACGGGGTTTAAAGATTGCCGAACACGCTTGCATAATTGCACTGCACATGGACAAGGGTGCCTGCTCTCGCCTCTCCTCCTGTCCTCTCCATTTAATGCCTATGAAAAAGGCCCATAACGTAGGCCATGCTTCATTGAATAGTTTGTTCCCAATGCCATTTTAAATTCATTCATTTATTTATTATTGTCCTATGCCTAGCCTTGACCACTGGGATGTGACACTTTAGCTAAAGCTTCATTATGTATTGACATTGTTGGTTGATAGATTTTGTCTTCTTAAACTTCAAATTAGTATGACATTTTATTGCTCAAAGTAAAAACAAATAAACAATAAATAGTTGGAGAGATCACCATTTCATTGGTGATCATCCTCCAAATAATTAAGGTGGAACTCTCTTGTAATATAAAAGTTATATTTTTTTAAAATTTAAAAAATGGGTATAGTTCCTTTGTAATATAAAAGTTATATTTTTTTTAAATTTAAAAAATGGGTATATTTATAACTAGAAAGTAATAAAGGAAAACTAAAATTTGTTCATAGCCATGACACAAATGTGATAAAAATGAACCTTAAAAATATCAACTCGAGAGCACAGGGTAAAAACTTGAAAGACTAATGTTACCAATACTCCAACACAAAGATTGGGATACCAACAATAGACAACAATTTTTAGACTTCAACTTCACTCAATTCCAAAGAAGATGAATGTAAAGCAATAAAATACCGCATCCACATAGATAAGTAATATCCCGATATTTATCAAAGCTCATAGACTTATTCATAAACACTAAGCATCACATCCAAATTTCATATGCACACAAACAATGCATTTCTTCAGAAACAAACAAAATTGCATTGATCCTTCTTTGAGCGATTCTCACTCTTACATCAAAGTGTAACAGGGATAAAAAAATTTGAATGCCCTCAAAAGTATCTGCATTACATATTTATAGATTTGCTTTCTTGATCCGTTTCATTTTTTTTTTGTAATCGCCATCTTTAAATGGGGATTTTTACAAATCATTACAAAATTATTTCTTAATAAACTTCCCATGGAGGGGGGCTTCCTTAAAAATCTCAGCGTATGCTGCTTAGTTTTTTTAGGAATATTTTAAAGTTCTTGGTCCCATGGATTTAATCTTATAATTCTGCTTAAAATTTCAAGCTCCAAAATTTCAGGAATGAACTGTAGTGCTTTGATAAAAAATAATAAATAAATCAAAATTCTCTCATTTTTATTTTTTAATAAGAATTTAAAATTTTAGATGAGAGACAAGTGGCATAAAAAACTCCTACGCTGTAGGGGCAATTTCTAGCCCCACCCCAATTTCACCAGCTGAAAGATTCATTTCTAAAAGGTACGGGCTCCTATTTTTCTGGAAAAGATTCCAATTAATCCTATAGCACAAATTTTTTTCTTCCATGGGACCTCCTGCTCCATGAAAATAGAAACCCAAGCCCCCCCATGAGACCATACAGTAAGTATGGTATGACTCCTTTTTGAAATATTATAATAACACAATATATATCGATGAAGATTTTGCTACTTAACCATTTCTTCATTCAGTTTCTTTCTTTAAGACATGTTCTTTAGGAATTTTGAAATTTTTGAGAGCCCCGACAATCTCCAAAAGGAGCCTTGAAACCAATGAGGATTTTGCTGCTTCAAGAAAGTTTCTCGCCATAAGAAATAAAATGAGTTGTGGAAATCGCATTGAAAATTGATGACGATGGTTCTGAAAATTCTTTAAAGGCTAATTTTAGGAGAATGGCTAAGTACAGGTGAAGTTCAGGAAGGGCGCGGCTTAACCGGCACACTCTAAGGGTACTCTCCTTAGGTGGTCGGGCCCATTCAATTGACATTCCATACTTTTGCCGCTTTTTGATAGATTTTCGTTTGCATCTTCGTTATGACGTTTAAAGTTATGTCTTTTTTTTACTCCCACATTCCATACGGGAATAAATATGTTGGAAACTTTTCCTATAAATACTCCGCTGAATACACTATATTTCACAGAATTTTAATAACATATTTTGCGCTTATAAGTTGGAGATGATTTATTTAGATATATAGTAGTTTTATTAGAGATGCCGATATAGGGCTGTTTAAATAATATAAAATTTTAAATAATTAATTATCAAATATAAGATTTTAAATAATTAATTAACAAATATTTGATAATAAATGTATATAATGAAAAATAATAAACAAGTTATTAAAAAAATAATAAATATAAAAAATAAGGATTTTGAAACAAATTTTATATAATAAATTATTTTTAAATTATTTTAATTTTTTTATTTTTTAAAATATATTTTGTATTATTTTATTTTTAAAATGATACAAGTAGTAAGTATACTAATTAAAATTGTATATTGTTATTATTTTTCATAATATGATAACATTTATGATAATATATTTATACAATATTATTATCTTATTTTTAAAATAATATTAAAATTATTGATACAATAATATACATTATACTTTATTTTTATTTTACTTAAAATTTATTTTTTTACTTTACAACTATTCAGAAATTTTTTAATTTCTTTAATCAAGAGTTATTTCTATTTATAGTTATTTTTTAAATTTGAAATCTTATTAAAAAACTCTCAAGAAAATAAAATATCAGCAATCAATAGTACTTTAGAATGAATTATAATTTTTAACATATTACAACAAAAACTAATTCCAATAACACTTATTAAAATAATTTGTGAAAAAATAATTCTTAAATGAAATATGGTACTAACATAAAAATATAAACAACTTTCAAAATATTATAATTCATAAAACATTCAAAGGATAAAATGGTTTTATAGTCCCATATTGATAACATGAATTGTAGTCAACTTTAAATATTCAAATTTAATATCATTTTCTCTCTTTTCATTCATTCATAAAAAAATATTCTAATTTTATTAAATTAAAAATATTAAACAATAATGATTCCCCCAATTAGATTGTGTACCTCTCAAACTCTAAATAAATAGATATCTACAATAATAGTAAGACACAAAGTGATATGCCATGATCATATATCAAAATTGAAACACAACTAAATATTTAAAAAGTTAAAACTATCAAAAGAATTATTTAATTTTTAATCTACTTGTTATTTTTTTTGTATGTCATGATCATATGTAAAAATTGAAACAAAATTAAATGTTCTGAAAAATTTAAGCTATCTAAGAATTATTTAAGTTTTTTATTTACTTAAGATTTATTTTATATTTTTTCCATTTACCTAGAATTATTATTATTATTTTTAAACATTAAAACCTTATATATATATATATATATATATATATATATATATATATATATATATATATATATGTATGTATGTATGTATGTATGTATGTATGTATGTATGTATGTATGTATGTATGACTCTTAAGCAAACAAACATAAATTAAAGTCAATTTTCTAAACATATGTAATTGATCACCTACCTTATGATTTCCCATGGATAAATTAATTTGTCTAATTATCCAAGAAAATGATATGGTGAATTTATTAGTAATGATAATATTAAATACATCAAATATTCCAAATAACACTTGGATTCCATAATCTTATGTAATGATAAGTTAATACATCATGTGTTCCTTAATATTTTCCCTTTTTAGTTGTTTGGTTAATATAATAGGAAAAAATTCTACATTTCTCTTCACATGTCTCCAATTAACACTTGGATTCCATAATCTTATGCAATGATAAGTTTGAATTATTTTACCTTTCTGTGATTTGTACCATGATGCAAGCAAATCAAACATGATAAAGCATGAAGTAGAAGATATCTAATAACATGCATATAGTCAAAGCTCTTAGCCCCCTTTATTGAACTAGAGATTATCTCATTTTTTCTTTGATATGTGTGGCTTAACTCACAAGGTCCATTAAAAAAGAAGAAAATTTTATTTCTTCTCAAATTATTTCTAGTATAGATGGATTCATCTTCTTTGTAATAACTGGCAGTGTGGTCCTCTAGTGGATGCATGATGTCCCTTCTTATGTGATTCTTCCTTTGATTTGTTCAAATATGGTGTTTTAGAAATTATTTATATTTTAGTGCTAGTTGTGGCTTTTTCATTTTTGTATTTGTCCACCCTTTATTTTTATCCATTTCAAGTAGTTTGGGAAAAAAAAATTATATATTTTTGAAATGATAGTTTCTTTCAAATATTTTGATAGATTCTAGTAACTTACAAACCTTAAAGTAATTTATTCCACTAATGATCTCATTGTAATTCCTTGAAGTGTAGAAAGATAACCTCACTTTGAATCCCTCTAGGTAGAGTTTCATATATATTGAAGCTAGCAACAAGATATGATAACTCAATGATTTATAGGATGACAAGATCACAAATTTGATACCATTGCAATTACCCTAATGATTATTTTATGTAAAAAAATATTTTAGTATTTTAATTATAACTTGTAAAAAACCATATTTATTTACAACTTATACATCAACATTCATAACCCAAAATGAATAATTGAAAATTTAGAATTTTTCTTACTATTTCAATGAATTATAAGATTACATCAAAATACTTTGTAATAATGGTAGGGTTAATAGTTACAATAATAACAAAAAAAATTGTAACTACATTGTTGGAATCCACAATAACTACAAATTATACAAACTTTATGTAGCTATGATTTACCAAGAGGAAAATCCATTAACGACCTTAGAATGAGATCATTTCATAGGTGTAAAGGGGTTTCATCTTTGATCCTCAAAACCGAAGGGTTTTCATCTTATGATCTCCAGTAGATCTAATGTTTTCTATCCTCAAATTTGGTTGCTTGAGCACATGTTTGGAATAATTTTGCAAGTGTTTTTTTTATGTGGAGAATATGAATAATAATCTTCGATTGGATTTTTTCACTCTTGATATCCTTCCAATTAATGATTGTTATGCGATTTTTCTAAAATAACAACTAAGATTACATAAGGAACAAGGTAGTAGAGGATGCAACCACCACATTAATGAAAATATGGCTATATTCCACCTCTAGCATCATGAGTTCATGTGAAATCATTACCTTGTTATTTAAAACTTATTTTTGTATAGAAAAAACCCTTATGCAATAGTTTCAACATTAAAATTGGTCATTAATGGCACTCTAGGGTGTGCAACAAGGAAGATGAGAGTAAATAGTGTGAAAAGGCAAAAATATCAAAATTTTCAGGTTGGAAAAAACTTAAATCTCATGCCACATATTGAGGGTCAATGTTTGGGAGTATAGCACTCTAGATACCCAAAATTTTGATCTAATTAAGGTGACATAGTTTAATATGTTGGGGATTAGAGTTTGGGGGTACCATGTATAAGGTACTTGAGTTAGGTAAAGGTTGAAGATCTAATATTGAAAGGTAATTTGATGTAAGTGTTGGGGAGTTGGGGTCTAGGTTAAAGGCATAGTGGTAAGCAATAACACAAAAACATGATAAAACTAAGTAAAAGTAGGGGGTTGAAGGAAAAGGATGTTGGGAAGAAGAACTAAAAAAAATAGTGGGGACAAAGGAAACAAATAAACTTAGAAGGAAATTCATGCCACAGTGGGAAAGTCTGATATCTCAATAGGAATAAAGGAAACAATGAAGTCATGTAGAAAGGCATGCTAGGATAGGGACAACTTAACTTTTGATAGGAATAAGGATTAACAAAATGTTGGTTAAAAAGGAATGATAGGATGAGAAAGTTCAATGTTTTGATGGGAATATAAAGGAAAGGAAGGAGTTTGAGTAAATTATATGATAGGATGAAAATATATGAAACTTTAAAAACTTGCACACTTAGAAAATTGGAAACACCTACACACTTAGAAAATTTTGAACTTAATGGGCACATGGGAGATGAAGAGGGAGAAAATATATGCAAACTTTGATAGAAGTAGACATTATAAACAAGAAATAATAATTTTCTCTATAAACATAAATTGAGATATTATATTATTTAACTTTTGTTTTAAAAAATTAAAATCTTCTAAGTAAATAATTTTTATTTCTTTTGTAAAATAACTCTCAAGTAAATATAAAACTTAAGTAATTCTTAGATAGTTTTAACATTTTAAAACATTTAATTGTGTTTCAATTTTTATATATGATCATGACATAAAATAATTCTAAAGTAAATAAAAAATAAATAATTCTTAGATAATTCTAATTTTTAAATAATCAGTTGTGTTTCAATTTTTATATATGATCACGGCATCTTTAGTCTTACTAGTAGATATCCATTATTTATTTAAAGTTTGAAAGATACAAGTATGATTATAATCTAATGGAAAGATCATTATTGTTTAATATTTTGAATTTAATAAATTCAAAAAAAAAAAATTATGAATGAAGAAAAGAGAGAAAATGATATTAAATTTGAATATTATAAAATTTCCTACTATTCATATTCATCAACATGGGATTATAGAAATAGTTAGTCCATTGAATGTTTTATGAATTATAATATTTTGAAAGTTTTTTATATTTTTATGTTAGTATCATATTTCATTTAAGAATTATTTTTTCACAAATTATTTTAATAAGTTTATTGAAATTAGTTTTTGTTGTAATATGTTAGAAATTATAATTCATACTAAAGTACTATTGATTGTTGTTATTTTATTTTCTTGAGAGTTTTTTTTATGAGATTTCAAATTAAAAAATAACTATAAACAAAAATAACTCTTGATTAAATAAAATTTAAAAATTCCCCAATAATTGTAAAAAAAATAAAAAAATAGATAAATAAAAATAAAGTATAATATATACTATTGTATCAACAATTTTAATATTATATTAAAAGTAAGATAATAATATTATATAAATATATTATCTTAAATGTTATCATATTATAAAAAATAATAACAATATACAATTTTAATTAGTATACTTGTATTATTTTAAAAATAGAATAATACAAAATATATTTTAAAAAATAAAAAATTTAAAATAATTCTAAAATAATTTATTATATAAAATTTGTTTCAGAATCCTTCATTATTTATATTTATTATTATTTTAAAAACTTGTTTCATTATTTTTCATTATATATATTTATTATCAAATATATATATTTTTAATTAATTATTTAAAATTTAATATTATTTAAACACCCTTAATAGGGCATCTCTAATTAAACTCGCATACACCTAAATAAATCATCTCCTACAAATAAGTGCAGGATATGGCATTTAAAATGTTGTGCAAGGAGTATTCGGCATTCAACATATTTATTCCTGTATGAAATGTGGGAGTAAAAAAAAAAACATAACTTTTAAACGTGAAAACGGAGATCCAAACGGAAATCTATCAAAAAGCGGAAAAAGTACGGCTTGGGACCGACCACCTAAGGAGTGTACCCTTAGAGTGTGTCGGTTAAGTCGCACCCTCAGGAAGTCGAGTAGTGCCAAGGATTGATGTAGGAAAATTTTAAGACCCAATTTAGACTTTTTTAAATAGACATTAGCCTATTAAAGTGGAGGTAAAATGTAATATCAAAATTGTGTACCCTATAATTTTCTAACATTGTGTTTTGCACTAAATTTAGCATTCGTCTAAATTTAGTATGTCTTAGGGTCGTTTTTCTTTATCTAGGTGTCAATATAACTTTTAAATATCAACTTGCTTGCAACTCAACACTTTCTTATGTGTGTCAATTCCAATACTTTATCATCTTTGTGACATTTGGATGTTTGTATGATCATGTGTACATCTCCATGATCACACTTTCATCTCGTCAAATTTTAAAAAAATAAAATTCAAATTCAAACATTTAAAACCCTCTCATTCTATTTCCTCAAAATCCTTTGAATTTTACTTGTACGTCATTCTTCAACTAGTTTAATTTTAGCAATGAATAGAAAATAATTTCAAAATGAAAATCATTCCCTTCAATTTCTAACACCTTTTTTGAAGTTAACAATTGATCATAATAATCATTTCTCCACCATTCTTTCCTAAAGGCATGATACTTTTGATTTGGTGTTTCATTTATGCAGATGTTCTTTTATTCTAGCTAAAACATTCTAGGGGAGAGAACCCAATGGTTGAGAACCCTAAATTTGTGTCTCTCAAAATCCTGTCGAAAATTTCAAATCACTCCCAATTTTTAACAACTTACTTGGCAAGTCCCCTACTTATAACTAAGTTTTCAGAGCCACATCATCATGCTTTTGTTGAGGTGTCCAAGAAATCCCCCCCAAAAAATAGACCAATAGTTGTGTGCTAAGTCATGTTTTATTGATGCACCAATTTGGCATCACATGATTTGTTTATTTTTAGATCTAAATAATGTATTCCATTCAATTATGAGTACTCATGATCAACACTAACAACTTTGAAGTTAAAACTATTAGTGTTATATTATCAAAAATATTGGAAATTAAATCAAAAAATGCTATCACAACTATTGGAACATGCTCAACTATTAGATCTTTTACCCTACTATATTTAAAAATAAAAAATTATTTTCCCCCAAAAATCACTTTGGTTAAACAACAATTATTCATCATGCCCCATTCCTCTTCAACACCTCATTTTTGGTATTTTTACTATCCTTTCTCATATGATTGGTTTTCCATGCCCACATTGCTATGCATTGTTATTTTCTACATACCATTTCCCCATTTTCAATTCCACTATTAAAAAGGAAGAAAATCGGGATGCTAGTCTCAATTTGTTTCTCAATGCAAATGAAGGATAAAAAATGTAGACCTTGATGGAACCCCTCAAAGAAATTTTATTTGGTTCCATTTTAAAATTTTGCAATACTTGGCTTTTACCCTTGTTTCTGGCTTAAGGGGTTATGTTCCTCATCATTATTAGGGTTTGTGTTGTTAAAACCCTTCTAAATTAACCTTTGAGTCTAAAACTCTTGATCAGCGTTCTATTTTGTTGTTGAACTTCTAATGCAGTTTCCCAGCTGTCTAAGTTATGACTCATGCCATTAGGACTGTTCTTTCACTAGCCCCTAAGACCTAAGGATATTGATCGGTGCCCATGATCGTTCTAAATTGTTGTCATTATTTTTGGGGGTTGAAACCCTTTTGTGAAAATTTTCCAGAGTTCGAGGTTGGTTTTTAAATTTTTCTAAGGTTTAAAACCATACACTCATGTCCCTGGCCATCGTCTACCTAGTAAGTGGCCCCCTTTTAAGACTAATGTTTGTCACATGTGTAAAAATTAAGTCTAAGATTACTGTTCGATCATCACGAGCCAATCTCGAACGTTCCTCGTGCGCCCGCTCTATTTTATTCTTCATTAAAATATTTGAGCAGGCTGGCAAGCGGTTTCCATGTATCATGACAAGCGATGGGACCATTGTGTCTCATGTTTCATGTTTCTTAGCAAGCGTTGCTTTGAGAAAGATCAATGACTAGCACCACAACACGTGTCTTCATCTGGGTCATTCCTCGTGTGCCTGTTCGTTTTGCACATTAAGGTGAAGTAGTCACAGGGGCTGGCGGGCACTAGACATGTGTTACCTTATGTGGTGGGCTCAATATCTCCTTGTGATCGGCGAACAATATCAAAGGAAAATCTATGGTGGTTGTTGGGTGACGTGGTAGAATCTCCACCTCTCCCCGCTACCCCGTCAGATTTTATTTGATATTTATTTATTTCCACGGGCTAGTGGGCAAGGTGACACCTGTCACTTCATGGAGGGACCCACCGGGCTATGGAAACAGTGTATGTTTTATAAGTATGGGAATCAACAATTGATGGTGGGTGATGTGGGTCAATCTTGACCGCTCCCTGCCATCCCATGAGGGGCCCACTTGCGTCTCCTATTTCTCAACGGGCGAGTAGGCGATTCCCACATGGAATTATTAGAAGGCTCCAATGGACTTTAGTGGAGATAGAATACCGCTAAATCTGGCTGAGAAGGCACTAAGATAAAAACAATGGCTCTAGGAAAATTCACCGCCAGCAATTCACCGATGGAAAATTCATCGTCAGCAATTCATCGTGGGAAAATTCACCGCCATGAAAAATTCATCATCAAATAAAATTCACCACCAGCAATTCACCAAGGCGGAAAATTAACCGCCATTAATATTTTTTAATATATATTTGAAAATTTTGATTTTTTTTTTCAAAAGAATAATTTGATTTATGATAATAAAAAATTAATTGTATTAACTTTAGAGAAATTGATTTATAATAATAAAAATAAAAATTATTTTTTAATATATTTTATTTTATCATCATCTATAATTGATTTATGATAATAAAAATAAAAATATTTTTCAATATATTTTATTTTATCAGTCATCTATAATTAATTTATGATAATAAAAATAAAAATATTTTTCAATATATTTTTTTTATTAGTCATTTATAATTGATTTATGATAATAAACATAAAAAAATAATTACTATTGAGATTAATGGTAAAAAATAATTACTAGCACTATAGAAGTGTATAATTATTATTTTTTGGTATCTCAATAAATAAATAAATAGGTAAAAAATAATCTTAGAGGGTATCTCAATAAATAAACAAAAAATAATTACTATTGAGATTAATGGTAAAAAATAATGAGATGAATAGAAATTACATTCATATCAAAATAAACATCAAAATAAATTGTAACAAGGTGAAATTTTTTATTTTTATTTTAAATTCAAAGTTATAGAAATATATATTAAAAAATATTAATGGCAGTTAATTTTTGGGCCTCATGAATTGTTGGCGTGAATTTTACTTCGCAATGAATTTGTCATGGTGGTGAATTTTCCCACGATGAATTGTTGGCGGTGAATTTTTCGTCAGTGAATTGTTGGCGATGAATTTGTCGTATGCCAAAAAAGGCACCATATTAGAACTTATTCTTTTGGCACATGTTTGGGATTTTGACCGTCAATTTTGTCAGATGTCAATATACGTGGGAAGGTGAAAATAAAGCGAGGCAGGGTACGGACCAATATTTTGAGATTGAATCAAGATCGTTCCCCACTGTCATGTTGTGATGAAATGCAAGTGTATTAATTCCCACGAGCGAGCGGGTAAATATGACACAACATGCTTTATTTAAAGCTAAATATGTGGTCAAATGTGCAGACAGAGTGGATGTATATCCACTTGAGTTTTTCTAATTAGGAAAAGGCATTAATCGCATACAATTAAGCTTTGTCATAATTAATTGCTCTAATGGTAACTATTTGTTGATTTATTTCAATGTATGATCAATGGTTGAGATTCAAAAATTAATTGGCCTATTGTTAGCTTGCCCACACAAGCTTTTCTTGAGTATTAATGGTTGGCACGCTTGCATGGCTCGATATAATGAGGGTCAATTGGCTATATTCTTCATTCAGAGTTTGCAATAGGAGGTTGAAAATTAAGTTAAGTTCGATAATATGTTGGCAAAGAATTTCTTTGTAGAAGGTTGTAGAGGCATCGTGATAAACCTTTCCTGGGTAAGTAGGTACTCGTACTTTCTCTTCTCAAATATGGTTATAACAGTTTATGGGTTTTAGCATCTTGGGGTGGTGAGGGTTTTTTCTGCAAATTAGGAGTCTTCTTGTTCTTGCTTTGATCATTGTGAAAATGAGTAAATATGGCGAGTCAGTTAAACCAATCCAAAGATCCAGGAGACTTAATTTGCTTGAGTCCAAGGAAAATGCACCTAAAAGTGAAGTTGAAACACAGTGAGCTCCCGAAACACCAAAAGAGAGAAAGGCATGTAGTAAATTTAAGAAGTATGGTGTAAGGAGTAGTTACCACTTGAGGAGAAAGACCATTTTAGAAGAATTGGTCAAGTTCAGAGGGAAGGAGTCAGTTGAGTATGAGAAGAGAGCAAAGAAAAGAGGAAAGTGTCGTAAGGCTTACCTGGGGAGACTTAATTCTCTCGTTGAGATTTCTAATAGCCCTTCAGATGGTGGAGGTGACACTGATTCAGAGTGCAACCATTATCCCCTTTCCTTGGTTCCTTCTAAAGACTTTGATGAGGAAGCGGTGATGGTTCCTCCAATTTCATCACGAACAAGGTGTTGGAAAGCATACTCTGATGCTAACGACTCAGAGTAGTGTCTCTGCCCTATTTTTTAATGACACCACAGCCACTGCATCAAGGTTGTCCCCTTCAACATCTGTGGTTTTTTGTTTTTTGTGCTGATGTGAATGTCTTTTGGGCTGGTGTGTTGGAGAAGTGTCAGACTCCCTAACTTTGATGGTAGGTATGCTTTTTTTGGGTGGTATATAAATTTTTGCTTTGGTTGTAAATGGAGAATCTTCTTTGGTCAACAAGGACAAGGAGTTTCAGCGCTACTGCAACAACAAACTATGCCTTTTGGAAGGCTAGCTGGTCTTCATCCAAATGATGTGGAGTTTTGTCTTTTACTCTTCCATACTCTGCAATGATTACATGTAACTAACTAAGGAACGTCTCAAAATCTGGTGAAATTATTCATCAAATGAAATGAAATTAACTGAAATTCAGCCTGTTGCTTGTTGCTCCCTTGTTCTATAAAAGGGATTTCAGGGCTGATTACAGAGAGTTCGAATTTTAGGTCCCAAAATAGCCTAGGTGAAAAGACCTAAGCTTAGAGAGGAGCATATTGTAAAATTTTGATGAATAGTTTAGTAAGGAGTCTAGGGTATGATCATGTATGTAATGATCTTAAATTAGTTTTCCAATGGTAGCAATAAGAGAAGAAAGTTTTAGTTTTGAAACATATGCTCTCTTATGTAGTTTTCTCTTGAATTTTAAATGGAATGATTAATGATCTTTTTCATTTGTCTTCAACTATTTACTTGAATGTGTGGGTTTATTTTTGCTTCAATTCAAAGAATTGATTAAAATGTTGAATTAAGGTCACGGGTTTGTGAGGAAAAGACATCAAATCGATAAGTAAGTATGTTACAGGCATAGTGAGTTGAATATTGCAAGGTAGTATGTCAATAGTTCACAAATTACTGAGTTAAATTGCTAATGAATTACTGGGTGTTGCAAATATGAATCCATTATCCCAATAGATAGGACAGTGGCCTTTCATTTAGAATATAAGTGATAATAAGTGAGTTGGTAACACACCTGACCTAGGGCTTGAGATGAGAATAAAGAATCAATTATAAACTTTCAATTACAACGCACAAATCTCAAGTACCCTTTTATTCCTTGCAATTATATCCACTTGAGTTTTTCTGATTGGGAAAAGGCACTAATCGCATACAATTAAGCTTTGTCATAATTAATTGCTCTGATGGTAACTATCTGTTGATTTATTTCAATGTATGATCAACGACTGAGATTCAAAAATCAATCAGCCTATTGTTAGCTTTCCCGCACAAGCTTTTCTTGAGTATTAATGGTTGGCACACTTGCATGGCTCGATAAATGAGGGTCGATTGGCTATATTCTTCATTCAGAGTTTGCATTAGGAGATTGAAAATTAAGTTAAGTTTGAGAATAGGTTGGCAAGGAATTTCTTTATAGAAGGTTGCAAAGGCATTGTGATAAACCTTTCCCTGGGTAAGTAGGTACTCATACTTGCTCTTCTCAAATATGGTTATAATAGTTTATGGGTTTTATAATCCTAGGGTGGTGAGGGTTTTTTCTGCAAATTAGGAGTTTTCTTGTTCTTGCTATGATCATTGTGAAAATGAGTAAATATGGTGAGTCAATTAAACTAGTTCGAAGGTCTAGGAGACTTAATTTGCTTGAGTCCAAGGACAATGCGCCTGAAAGTGAAGTTGAAACATAGAGAGCTCTCGAGACACCAAAAGAGAGAAAGGCACATAAGAAATTTAAGAAGTATGGTGTAAGGAGTAGTTACCACTTGAGGAGCCAGACCATTTCAAAAGAATTGGTCAAGTTAAGAAGGAAGGAGTTGGTTGAGTCTGAGAAGAGTGCAAAGAAAAGAGGCAAGTGTCATAAGGCTTACTTGGGGAAACTTAATTCTCCTGTTGGGATTTCTGATAGCCCTTGAGATGGTGGAGGTGACATTGATCCAAAGTGCGACCATTATCCCCTTTCCTTGGTGCCTTCTGAAGACTCTGATGAGGAAACAGTGATGGTTCCTCCAATTTCATCACGAACAAGGCATTGGTGATCATACTCTGATGCTAATGACTCAAAGTAGTGTCTTCGCCTTATTTTTGTTTTTGATGGCACCATAGCCACCGTGACCACATCAGGGTTGTCCACTTCAACATCTCTATGGTTTTTTGTTTTTTGTGTTGATATGGATGTATTTTGGGATGGTGTGTTGGAGAAGTTTCAGACTCCCTAACTTTGATGGCAGGTATGCTTTTTCCTAGTGGTCTAAATTTTTTTGCTCTAGCTGTAAATGGAGAATCTTCTTTGGTCAACAAGGACAATGAGTTTTAGAGCTACTACAACAACAAACTATGCCTTTTGGAAGGTTGGTTGGTCTTCATCCAAATGATGTGGAGTTTTGTCTTTTACTCTTCCATACTCTGCAATGATTACATGTAACTAACTAAGGAACGTCTCAAACTCTGGTGAAATTAGTCATCAAATGAAATGAAATTAACTGAAATTCAGCCTGTTGCTTGTTGCTCCTTATGAAATTAGTCATAAAAGGGATTCTAGGGTTGATTATAGAGAGTTCAAATATTAGGTCCCAAAATGGTCTAGGTGAAAAGCTAAGCTCAAAGAGGAGCATATTGTAAAATGTTGATGAATATTTTAGTAAGGAGTCTAGGGTATGATCATGTATGTAAGGATCTTAAATTAGTTTTCCAATGGTAGCAGTAAGAGAAGAAAGTATTAGTTCTGAAACATATGCTCTCTTATGTAGTTTTATCTTGAATTATAAATGGAATGATTAATGATCATTTTCATTTGTCTTCAACTATTTTACTTGAATGTGTGGGTTTATTTTTGCTTCAATTCGAAGAATTAATTAAAATGTTGAATTAAGGTCACGGGTTTGTGAGGAAAAGACATCAGATCAATAAGTAGGTATGTTACAGGCATAGTGAGTTTAATACTGCAATGTAGTATGTTGATAGTTCACAAATTACTGAGTTAAATTTCTAATGAATTACTAGGTGTTGCAAATATGACTCCATTATCCCAATATATAGGACAATGGCCTTTCATTTAGAATATCTTGATAATAAGTGAGTTGGTAACACACCTGACCTAGGGCTTGGGATGAGAATAAAGAATCAATTATAAACTTTCAATCACAACACACAAATTTGAAGTACCCTTTCATTCCTTGCAATAGATAGTAATAGGTTGAAGGTTAGCCAAATCTTTAATAACTATTGTCTATTTGCAGTTGTAGGAATTTATTTGTGTATGGAAATGTTCTTGATCGAGTGAATATTACATGAACATATCTAGGATTACCCCATGGGTTTCACAAAGCCCGAAGTGAAGAAGTAAAGGCCTAAGGGTCCTTCCTTGTGTGTTAGCCAATCCTTACCCTTGCTAATAATTGAATTCTGGCAGGTTCATGGGTACATGGTAAGAATAATTTTGGTTTGTAAAAAATCACCAACAGACCTTGCATTCTTTCCTAATATGAGTGTACACAATTTATATTTTAATGTCATCTTATAACGTTCTATAGAATGAATGACAAGGAGGTTCTAGGAATTGTAGAGGCACATTTATTCTTATATTCTTGTAGTTGATTGATTCATTTTCCCATATAGATCTCACTCCCTCAAATGTTTTCTAAACATGCAATTTTTTTTAATAGGAAACTTATTATTTGTTTTGATTTCCAATGCCTAACACCAGATTCTACACAAAAAATTTCAACATTTATAAATTATAATTCCATTATTTTTCTCTATTGTTGTATCACCATTTTGGCATGAATAAATCTAACTACTACCTTGATCTTCTTTCCATATGCCTACACATTTATATAGTAGTTATATCCTTAGGATTTTTAATTATTTATATTTATATTTTACATTCTGAAATAATAAAAGATTATAAAACAAATTTATTATTATTCATAACACTTAGTCAAATGCACTTAGGCTAAGTACACACATGCAAATGCACCTTTACACACTCTCATGTAGCACTTAGATCTACATGCATATAGGCTAAGCACACACAATCAATTTTTATTTGAATACCCATGAAGATCAAAAGACCAAAACAATGGCCTGACCACCTTTGTAGGTTGCTATGTCAAAATTATTCTTGTACCAAATAGGTTGCATGATAACTCCTCTCAAGATTTGATAAATTCACTCTTTGTTTGTGATGTTCTTATTTTCTCTTCATAATTTTAGTTATTATTTTTTATTATGATATTCTGAATATTCTAGTATATTCATTCCATTAGTACATTTCTATTTTACAAGTACGATTGATAGTTTTATGCATGACAATACCTTATAGTTCTTATTTCCCCATCCCACTTCAAATCCTTCACCTCTTCACTTACTCTACTCTAGATTGTACATTTCTATCAATTGATTATTTAATGAATCTTTTGTAATCAGAATCAAATAATCTATATACTTTTCCTCTTTATGAAAGTCATTCTAATCACATTAGTTACATTAACTTACAACTTTTGTCACATTTTTCACAATCACTAATAGATTTTGATTAATAATATTAATTTAAGTTGGCATAAAGTTTTATATTAATTGAATTTTATGATAATTTGTTTTCAACATTTAGAGTTAAATAAAAGGACAGGCTTTTTTTGACTTACCTCTATGCCAAAATTTTGGAGAGAAGTCATTTGATTAGTTTGGGTAGCTTTGAGTCAATCAATAACTTCTTGCTAGGGTCCAATTAATTGAGGCTTTGGTTCAAATGAACCTTCATGCTTTTTTAAAGCTTCCTAAAGTAGACTTCTTTGTTCAAGAATGGATAGGATGTTCCAAAGAGAGATATTTGTAGTATTTTTCTTTAATTTCTCCACCATGTTAAATGAACTTGTTGATTATGTCTTAACTATATTTCCCAAGTTCATTTGAAATATTTTCCTTTAACATAGAATATTAGTGAATTTATGCCTATTGTATCTTTATATTGATTATTTTGTTTGAAAAAATCTTAGCATACTCTTATCATCATTTGTATTAGAGGAAACTTGAGAAGTGGATGCAAGAGTAAGAAACTATACATACATGGATTGAGGATGTTGATAAGTGTTTTGAGTGAGTTCATTATTAGAGGATCAACTTGCAAGAGGAGAGTGACCTCTAGGAAAAGTAAATTGGAAAAAATATTCTAGTATCTATCAGATTATTCTCATCTCAAACTACAAATTCATAAGCAACAGGTAAAAATTGACCTCCAAGAGATTGAATCAATATAGAGACAATTTGAATTAAATGTCTTCATGTAGAACACAAATGTCATATAAATCAAGGACCACATAGGTGTATGTGTATTATCTCCTAAGTTTCGTTAAACTTGGTATTGAAATATGTAATAGCTTCTTATGGAGCTCTTTTGATTGTGATCAACTATTACAACATTGAAGAATTATACCTCATTTCCTTGAAATGTTCAAAGAATTCATCACTCAATTGATCTCATGAGGAAATGGAATTTGGGGTGAGTAACCAATGCCAATCCAAATATTTTTTCTAAATAAATCTATAATTAGTATTATTTCTACATTTTTTTTAGTGATATAATGTATAATACAAATATATGATACATCATGTAAGTATTCTACTAGAGTTTTGAACTATTATTTGATGAATTTCAAAAGATATTTTAGAGTATTAGCAGGGATAGTATTCCATGTGGTTGGTGTAGTAAGACAAATCACCAAACATTCATTGTTATAATTCATAAATTTTCTAGGTGGCATTGTTTTTGAGCAACCATTCTAAGAGGTGATGGAGGTAAGAGAGCTTTATGAGCTACTCTTTTGTAGGAACAATCAATGGTCAGATTGCATTACAAAATTATTAGCTATGCAATAACTACTAATGGTATTTTTCTAATATAATAAATTCAAATCAATTCCAAAATGATGATTTGGGTCCCACTAGACATATAAAAATTGTTGATATTCAAATCAATTCCAAAATGATGATTTGGGTCCCACTAGACATATAAAAATTGTTGATATTCAATTTTACCTTAGATAATTTTTTACTCACATTGAACATGAAACATTGGAAGCTTGTAAGTGTAGAACAACTTCCAAGATACCCTTTCAGATTGAGAAGTTGGCTCTTCTTAGGATTTTTAATATTGACTTCTAATATATCCTTTTATATAAGGCAAGGGACAAACATATTCAATTAAATACATAAGTAAAGCTATTCTAAGAGAATAAAGTTGCAAGCATGTATAGATTGGTGTTGTCATTGATGTCAATTGTATGTGTTGAGGGAGATTGGTGTTGAAGATGAATAGTTGGCGTTGTCTATGCTTTGATTTGTTGCAACACTAGAGGGATTGCAATTGTGCTAAGATTGTTGCTTTGATAAGCTTCTATCTATGGATGTAGTTGTGTTGAAGATGATGTGGATGTGTCTCTAATGCTTGTTTTCCAAGTGCTTTTGAGAAAAAATTTAAAAAAGGGAGGAAACAATGGGTTGCAGTGTTGTTTTGGGCTACAAAGAGATGTTCTAGTTTTGCTATCCATTTCTTCTAGGTTGAAGATCTAACTGTGCAATTCGGATATGTTGGTGAGAGGTGTTATATTCAAGAGATGGTATGCTAGATAATTGTATAGTAGAAGTTTTGTTCACCATTGTGTGAATGAGCATTACAGAGGTATCTGGGAGAAATGTTTATGCTCCACGTTTCTCCATAGTTATGCTTCAGATCTTTCAATTTTGAAGGTGTGCTGATGGTGTTGGTAGTTTACCTCAGTCAAGAGGATTTGAGGTTTGGTGCTTTAGAAGATAGTTTTTCAAGTAATAGTGTATGGCAAAGTAGTTTGAGTGTATTGGGTTTGTACATTCTTCAAGTGAAATTTGTTGTGAAGGAGCTTGTTGGGTTTCAGGATGTTTGAGGAATATTCTAGATCATGTTCAAGCGTGGTGTGTGGTTCACAAGTCATCCTTGGGTTTGAGGAAGTATGTACTTAAAATTTTAATGGTGTTTGCATGGGTAATAGCCGACCTGGTGTTTACACTACATGTGTAGGATAAATATTGTTTAAGGAAGCATGTGGTTAAGTGGTGTTGTTGATTTGGGTCCCAATTAAGTTTTGATGTGCTCCGCATTCACTTCTATTCACCACAAAAGTGTTTTTTCCCCAACCTAATTTAAATTTGCACGTTTGAGGTGCATAGCCAACCTTGGAAAGGGTTTCAAAGTTGAGGAAAATATAAGTATGAGTTGAGTTGTTGAAGGAGGTCAATATAGATGAGTGTGTGAAGTGTGTGATGTGAATTATGTGAATTGAGGACCAGTCTAGACAACCAACAACACCTCCAACCTTCTGCAATTCACATAAATCTCCTTGGCAACACTAGTGACCTAAAAAAGATAGGAGTGCAACATCCACATAACACTAACTTTGAATCCCAAACCGCAAGGCCATACCTTCAACAATGGAGAAATGCAAAGAATTATCCCAAATAGATCTTAATGCAACTTCTAGGAACATAATCACTTAAGCAACTTACGAAGGCCAGAACTTAATTTCAGCAACACATACATTATCAGGGACAACATGAGAGGGCATAAGACATACTTTATACCTTCAACAACATCTCTCCACAATCATACATGCTTCTAATCCTCATCTTAATATATCATTCTAATCAACTCTTCTAATAGCAATGATACACAATGAACTTCAACAACTCTTCTTTAGATAAGGCATGACATCCAACCATGAAATTCAATAACTCTTCTTTAGATAAGGCATGGTATCCAACCATGAACTTCATCACCAATGTTAGCCCAAATTGAATATAACAATGAAATCTAGAATTCTAATTATTAACAACCTACTACTCAAGTTCTGACATTAATGACAACCAAAAATCAATGTTGACATTAATGACAACTACCAACAACCTTTCCAAGAGGAAAAAAAATCTCCAAATTGTAGTATGTCTAAGTAATCAACCAAAATGCAAATTTGCATAAATTAAAATAAAAGACACTTGGGGTCTACATTTGGAAAAAGTGCATGGATAGAAATGTAGAGCTCTTCAATGCCTTTCTAACTCTACAATAATTGCAAAAATAAGAGATTGTGACAAAAATTTATGTAGCTCACATTTCACTCGTGCCTTGTGAGATTATCATTTGTGAGTTACCCTTCCAACAACTGATTCCACATTTCACCTTAAGGAGGAATAATTAGCAGTTGTCCTTTCACATTTAAGCTACTGCACGATTTCACCCTCTTCCACAACTTGCCTTGTGTAACTCGTGCCACTTATATTTTGAATCCAAAACAACCTCATTTATTCCCATATCGATCGCCACATTGGTGTACTCGACTATACCGTAAGTAATTTTAATTATGTTAGTCGGCCAAATAGTAAATAAATAAATAAATAATACTTTGTGCACAACAAAAGGAATTAGTATATATTTTGTAATCAAGAAATTAATCACTAGCGATTGGGTAGTTGTAATGAGTCATTGTCAATGATTAGTGTCATGAAGCAACATCATCCTACTATATATTTGATGATTCACTTGTAGTTGAGGACCAAACATTCTTGATGTATGATATACTTATGGTTTATCTGATGAATGAATATAACTCCTCTATTCGGTGCAATGTATGTGTAATTGATATGTTATATTCTTCGTGTTATACATTCTTGTTTACTCTGTGTTAATAAATTAAGTCACTTAGCGAGTAAACATTTGGTGTCATTTTCTATATAAAATTTGGCGATACACCAAACCTAGATGGACATCATGGCGCTATAATGGGTCAGCCAGTTGAAGAGTTGGTACAAGCAAACGAGGAAAGATAATATGCGTTGACAGAAGATCTAGTGAATTTGTGGGATATCTTAGTAAAGGAGCACATATAGAGGGAAGCTCTCTAGTGAGAGGTCCCTTGGGTGGCTATCAGGGAGAATCTAAGTGTCAACCCAAAGGTCGACCACCTTCTTAGACTATCGAGATTGCTTGCACGACACTTAATCATACTCCAAGATCTATGTGCAGACAAAAACCAAGAATAGATATGATAACAAATCCTGGAAATGTATGAAGAATGAACTAGAAGAGAAGAAGAGCATGAAACTGATTGACGATGCAAGTCAAAGAATTAATGTTATTAACCTTAAACAAAAATAGAAAACTAAAACAATGTGATCAAAAATCAGTTGATCAAAAAATAAGAAGATCCTTAAGAATAAAAGAACAAACTGAATGTCAATGATGACTAAGGGGAAAAGTTGACAAAGGAAAAGGACTTCTCAAATAAATTCAAGGCCACCAAAGAACAAAAGTCGAGTCTAAAGTGTGAGAAGAAGTTGTATTCGACAAAGACGAAGAACCATCAGGATAAGAGAACACACAAGGGGAGATAGTGTTGTTATGTGGACCTTGATCAGACTTGGAGTTCAAATGTTCTCCACTTTACCCGACGCATTCACCCCCCAAATAAATCAATGGGGGAATGCAAGGGGGTGGAGACCCTCTTGTGGGGTGTTGGGGGTATTATCCTCTTGACGAGGACCCAAGGGAGGAGCCCACGGTGGGGGTCTGGGGGCAGTGCCCCCAACCAGGGGCTCGAGAGCAATGCCCCTGAAGAAAAATTCCATCTATTTTGTTAAAGAAAATTTATTATCCATTTCTTATTGAAATCTTTTTATTAATAGTTAGAAATTTCCCGAAAACAAAGAGTTAATTGTTGCACACATGGGAAACCAAGAGCCACAAATTGGAAAGTGGCAGAAAGGTGCACATGGAAGTCAAACAAGCATGTGGTTTCTTTTTTTTCTTTGTAGGGAATGTGAAAAACAATTAGTAGAAAGTCATGGTTTTGTGACAAATTTTTACGCAAGTTGTTGCGAAAATAACACATAGCACTATGCACAAAAATATAAAGCAATGGAAATCATGGATTACAATTGCTACAAGTTGCAACTATTGTTGCAAGTCATTATAAATGTTATTTGTTGGATATCAATCAATAAAAAGGACTATTGTTGGTGGATGTAGCTCGTGAATAGAGTGAACCACGTTAAAATCTTCTTGTTGTCTCGTTGTCTTCTGTTATTTGTTTCATTCCTTTGTTATTCTATTGTGTATTTAATTTAATCTACATTTAATTGGTATTTCAACCCTCTATTCTTGCCTACAATTCCTAACATATAGGGGAGATTGGGCATAAATAGCCAGACATCTATCACTCCCTAACGATGAAACACAGACAGACCTCACCAACCAAGTTATAGAACTATCTAGACCATCAACATTGGATGAAGGGGAAAGTAAGGAAGATAACACTGTCAATGAAAAATCAGACGAAGAAAGGTCATCATCAGAAGACACACCATTGGGAAAAGGAAAGGAAGAAACAACCAACTTGACCATCCAAGAGTAATTGACCGAGGGGGAAATCCAAAGGAAACATACATACAACTTGGTAGAGACCATTCACCAGATTGAGTAGTGGATATTGAAGGAAGATTAGAACATCGGATGACCAGAGCCGAAAACACCAAGATAGAGGGAGCATCAAAAGAACCTTGAAGAAGGGAAAACTTTAGTGGTGAATCTTTTCCAATTGGCGAATAATTGAAATCGAGACCTCCAGAAATGGCTAATAGTACAAGCTAAAAAGGATGTTGAATCGCCAGGTTTTTACAAAAAAATAATTTTGTCTCAATTAATTCGCCTATGCACTATTTTTTTAATGATGCGTCATTGGAACTGATTCACCAGTAGTTTATACTATAATTACAAATATTAATTATATTCACCAATAATATTATATTACTACCATTAATTTTGGGACAATATCGCCACAATAATAAATCACCATTTAATTTTAGGGATATTTTAGCTTTGAATAGGGCTTTTATTTATTGCCATCAAATCATCAATTTTCATTTTAATAAGATGGTTGCAGGTTGATTTCACAACCTAATACGCACGTGCCTTTTAAAAGGCTTGTTGAGGCCTGAAATTTGTTTTGGGACACACAATTAAATCTAATCGTGTGGACCAAAACAAATTTTGGGCCTCAACAAGCCATTTAAAAGACACATGTGTATTAGGTCGCGGAATCAACCTACAACCATCCGATTAAAAAGCTAATCAATGGTAACAATTTAACTTTTCATTTAGTCTTACCTTTAAAGTGATTTTTTTTAAAAATAATTAATCTGTGTGTGCTCCAATGCATTTTTGATGGTGATATTTTTAAAAAATAATTAATATGTTGCCCCCTCGACCCCCACAAGGGGGCTCTGCCCCCTTGACCCCACCGGTGGCTACCACCCTTGGGCCCCTACTTCAATATTATAAAAAACAAAAAAATATGGGGGAACTATGCCGACCAACTATGCAAATTTTTAAAGGAGAGATTCGCCATTGTAATTAATCTTTTTAGTGATTATTCACTAGGATTTTCCACTATGATTATTATTTTTACCAATTATTCATTAAGATTGCCAAAGATTTTACAATTTTTTTTAATAATGTACATAGATTCGCCATGAAAATTTATATTTTTTTCAAATAAAAGGAAAGATTCGCCAGGATTTTACACCTTCACCAAGGGGGGATTTCTTAAAGTTATCCCTGCCTCGAAGGTGACAAACGTTGACAAAGGACGAGTAGAGGATTCTGACATGTGCGAGAGTGCAAGGAAGGTACCAAAAGATACAAACGAAAACTCTCTTAGAAGGTCATTGTCACACAAGATGCATCAAAGAGGCAAAATAGTGACTCCCCCAACAAGTTTGAACATAGAATGAAAGAAACTTTGGAAGTTCACTAAGAACAAGTCGAAGGACCCTGTATGACATTGTAAAACCTATGAGACAATCTGGGTGGTGAACAGTCAGGATGATAGATCATATTGGATGAGAGAATTTCCAAAAACTCTTAAGGGAATGGCAATCGATTGGTATATCAAATAGGAAGCAAGAGATAATAACACATGGGAAGAATTGAAATGAGAATTCCAAGAAGAATCTAAACTCTTGAGAGATGGTAATGAGATTGTATTAAATATATACAATACAAAGCAAGGTAAGCACGAGAATGTATGAGTCTACAATCATAGACTCAAGGAAATTTTGGTCAAATTGGAAAGCCAACCAACCAATGGGCTGAAGAAGAGGTGGTTTATCGAAGGGATCATTCCTTTGCTAAGGAAGAAGATGAAGGTCATCCCCCATCATTGTATGATAATGCCTACAATCAAGCAATGGACATAGAAAGTGAAGACAAGACATCTTCCTAAGGAAAGAGGAGGATGAACGATGATGAGAGAGAAGATGACAATGACGGTGAATCAAAGACCGTACAATCATTGATAAAAGATATGATGAGAATGATGAAGAAGATGAAGGATGAGAAGGAGAATGCAAGAGAAAACAAAGAGTTGTGGTGCATCGACTATAAAAGGAGGTCACACAAAGGAAAATTGTTCCAAAATGTTATTCTACAATATCTACCAAGTGACGGGACATTCTATCAAGGAATGTCCATACAATCTAAAAATGAGAAGAAAACAAGTGATCTTCACCTAAAGAGAACAATCAACTCCTCCGACCACACTACCAAAACCTCAAAACAGTAATACCAATGAATCTCTAGGTGGATACAAGAACTGAAGAAGAAATAACAATTGATTCAAAAATAGTGGACCAAGGAGTAGAATCGAGTATGATGCAAAGGGATGAGCGATGATCTAATGCAATAAGTGTAATGAATGGGGCCACTTTGCCCAAGAATTTAAAAGTAACCAAGACAAAATGGGGATGCTCTATAAGTGGTTTGGGCCGAGTGACCATGAAGACACTGACTACCCAAAACAAAAAGGCATCAATAGGTTGGACGTGGAGGATCAGAATGAAGAAGTATTGGCGATCAGGAGATCACAAACAAAGAAAGCCATATATCGAAACCCTCGTACAAAAAAGAAACAAATGAAGGAAGCTAAAGAAAAGGTAGAATAGGTGATGGATAAAGAACGAAGAAATTCTTTGGAGACTGCGAGTACCTTGTGACAGTCAAAGTCAAAAAAGAACATCGTACAACAGGTACTACAAACCACCATACCCATCAAAGTGGTCAACCTTCTCCAGACTATGCCACAATTAGGAATGGTGATCATGAACATAGTTGGAGATGAACAAAGCTAGTAATAAGAAGGTTGAAGGAAGGAGATGATAGTAGAACCCCCACCTAAAGGTGAACAAGTCATCGACCCAATGTTGATGACGGTAAAATTTAGAAGAGATGGACGATTATACAAATAAAAATTAGAGGGAAGAAACTAACAAACATAATCATCGATGGCAGATTAGGAGTCAACATACTACTCAAAAACACATGGAAGTGTCTCAAGAAACCAATGCTTTGGCCACTGACATTCTAATTGGTGGGTGTCAACCAAAATGGCATCAAGTCGTAAGGAACATTGATGGCGTAGAAGGTGACAATTGGGACCCAACCATTCTTGTTGAACTTTGTAGTTATCTCACTGTAGAAAAAGGTGTATGGTGCACTGATCAAAAAAGGGTGGTTGATTGTAGCTAAGGCATACCACAATTGGAAAAGAAATACACTATGGATTGAGAAACCAAGCAGTCAATGAAGAATTGGCATCGTCAGACTCAGAGTCTAAAGCAGTATTAGGAATGGATGAAGAAATGAGAACCATAGAAC
>VDFB02268103.1:0-127226 GCA_007258455.2 Sequoia sempervirens | reverse complement strand
CATCACCAATGTTAGCCCAAATTGAATATAACAATGAAATCTAGAATTCTAATTATTAACAACCTACTACTCAAGTTCTGACATTAATGACAACCAAAAATCAATGTTGACATTAATGACAACTACCAACAACCTTTCCAAGAGGAAAAAAAATCTCCAAATTGTAGTATGTCTAAGTAATCAACCAAAATGCAAATTTGCATAAATTAAAATAAAAGACACTTGGGGTCTACATTTGGAAAAAGTGCATGGATAGAAATGTAGAGCTCTTCAATGCCTTTCTAACTCTACAATAATTGCAAAAATAAGAGATTGTGACAAAAATTTATGTAGCTCACATTTCACTCGTGCCTTGTGAGATTATCATTTGTGAGTTACCCTTCCAACAACTGATTCCACATTTCACCTTAAGGAGGAATAATTAGCAGTTGTCCTTTCACATTTAAGCTACTGCACGATTTCACCCTCTTCCACAACTTGCCTTGTGTAACTCGTGCCACTTATATTTTGAATCCAAAACAACCTCATTTATTCCCATATCGATCGCCACATTGGTGTACTCGACTATACCGTAAGTAATTTTAATTATGTTAGTCGGCCAAATAGTAAATAAATAAATAAATAATACTTTGTGCACAACAAAAGGAATTAGTATATATTTTGTAATCAAGAAATTAATCACTAGCGATTGGGTAGTTGTAATGAGTCATTGTCAATGATTAGTGTCATGAAGCAACATCATCCTACTATATATTTGATGATTCACTTGTAGTTGAGGACCAAACATTCTTGATGTATGATATACTTATGGTTTATCTGATGAATGAATATAACTCCTCTATTCGGTGCAATGTATGTGTAATTGATATGTTATATTCTTCGTGTTATACATTCTTGTTTACTCTGTGTTAATAAATTAAGTCACTTAGCGAGTAAACATTTGGTGTCATTTTCTATATAAAATTTGGCGATACACCAAACCTAGATGGACATCATGGCGCTATAATGGGTCAGCCAGTTGAAGAGTTGGTACAAGCAAACGAGGAAAGATAATATGCGTTGACAGAAGATCTAGTGAATTTGTGGGATATCTTAGTAAAGGAGCACATATAGAGGGAAGCTCTCTAGTGAGAGGTCCCTTGGGTGGCTATCAGGGAGAATCTAAGTGTCAACCCAAAGGTCGACCACCTTCTTAGACTATCGAGATTGCTTGCACGACACTTAATCATACTCCAAGATCTATGTGCAGACAAAAACCAAGAATAGATATGATAACAAATCCTGGAAATGTATGAAGAATGAACTAGAAGAGAAGAAGAGCATGAAACTGATTGACGATGCAAGTCAAAGAATTAATGTTATTAACCTTAAACAAAAATAGAAAACTAAAACAATGTGATCAAAAATCAGTTGATCAAAAAATAAGAAGATCCTTAAGAATAAAAGAACAAACTGAATGTCAATGATGACTAAGGGGAAAAGTTGACAAAGGAAAAGGACTTCTCAAATAAATTCAAGGCCACCAAAGAACAAAAGTCGAGTCTAAAGTGTGAGAAGAAGTTGTATTCGACAAAGACGAAGAACCATCAGGATAAGAGAACACACAAGGGGAGATAGTGTTGTTATGTGGACCTTGATCAGACTTGGAGTTCAAATGTTCTCCACTTTACCCGACGCATTCACCCCCCAAATAAATCAATGGGGGAATGCAAGGGGGTGGAGACCCTCTTGTGGGGTGTTGGGGGTATTATCCTCTTGACGAGGACCCAAGGGAGGAGCCCACGGTGGGGGTCTGGGGGCAGTGCCCCCAACCAGGGGCTCGAGAGCAATGCCCCTGAAGAAAAATTCCATCTATTTTGTTAAAGAAAATTTATTATCCATTTCTTATTGAAATCTTTTTATTAATAGTTAGAAATTTCCCGAAAACAAAGAGTTAATTGTTGCACACATGGGAAACCAAGAGCCACAAATTGGAAAGTGGCAGAAAGGTGCACATGGAAGTCAAACAAGCATGTGGTTTCTTTTTTTTCTTTGTAGGGAATGTGAAAAACAATTAGTAGAAAGTCATGGTTTTGTGACAAATTTTTACGCAAGTTGTTGCGAAAATAACACATAGCACTATGCACAAAAATATAAAGCAATGGAAATCATGGATTACAATTGCTACAAGTTGCAACTATTGTTGCAAGTCATTATAAATGTTATTTGTTGGATATCAATCAATAAAAAGGACTATTGTTGGTGGATGTAGCTCGTGAATAGAGTGAACCACGTTAAAATCTTCTTGTTGTCTCGTTGTCTTCTGTTATTTGTTTCATTCCTTTGTTATTCTATTGTGTATTTAATTTAATCTACATTTAATTGGTATTTCAACCCTCTATTCTTGCCTACAATTCCTAACATATAGGGGAGATTGGGCATAAATAGCCAGACATCTATCACTCCCTAACGATGAAACACAGACAGACCTCACCAACCAAGTTATAGAACTATCTAGACCATCAACATTGGATGAAGGGGAAAGTAAGGAAGATAACACTGTCAATGAAAAATCAGACGAAGAAAGGTCATCATCAAAAGACACACCATTGGGAAAAGGAAAGGAAGAAACAACCAACTTGACCATCCAAGAGTAATTGACCGAGGGGGAAATCCAAAGGAAACATACATACAACTTGGTAGAGACCATTCGCCAGATTGAGTAGTGGATATTGAAGGAAGATTAGAACATCGGATGACCAGAGCCGAAAACACCAAGATAGAGGGAGCATCAAAAGAACCTTGAAGAAGGGAAAACTTTAGTGGTGAATCTTTTCCAATTGGCGAATAATTGAAATCGAGACCTCCAGAAATGGCTAATAGTACAAGCTAAAAAGGATGTTGAATCGCCAGGTTTTTACAAAAAAATAATTTTGTCTCAATTAATTCGCCTATGCACTATTTTTTTAATGATGCGTCATTGGAACTGATTCACCAGTAGTTTATACTATAATTACAAATATTAATTATATTCACCAATAATATTATATTACTACCATTAATTTTGGGGCAATATCGCCACAATAATAAATCACCATTTAATTTTAGGGATATTTTAGCTTTGAATAGGGCTTTTATTTATTGCCATCAAATCATCAATTTTTGTTTTAATAAGATGGGTGTAGGTTGATTTCACAACCTAATATGCACGTGCCTTTGAAAAGGCTTGTTGAGGCCCGAAATTTGTTTTGGGACACACAATTAAATCTAATCGTGTGGACCAAAACAAATTTTGGGCCTCAACAAGCCATTTAAAAGACACGTGTGTATTAGGTCACGAAATCAACCTACAACCATCTGATTAAAAAGCTAATCACGGTAACAATCAACTTTCTACTCTAGTCTTCTACCTTAAAGTGATTTTTTTTAAAAATAATTAATCTGTGTGTGCTCCAATGCATTTTTGATGGTGATATTTTTAAAAAATAATTAATATGTTGCCCCCTCGACCCCCACAAGGGGGCTCTGCCCCCTTGACCCCACCGGTGGCTACCACCCTTGGGCCCCTACTTCAATATTATAAAAAACAAAAAAATATGGGGGAACTATGCCGACCAACTATGCAAATTTTTAAAGGAGAGATTCGCCATTGTAATTAATCTTTTTAGTGATTATTCACTAGGATTTTCCACTATGATTATTATTTTTACCAATTATTCATTAAGATTGCCAAAGATTTTACAATTTTTTTTAATAATGTACATAGATTCGCCATGAAAATTTATATTTTTTTCAAATAAAAGGAAAGATTCGCCAGGATTTTACACCTTCACCAAGGGGGGATTTCTTAAAGTTATCCCTGCCTCGAAGGTGACAAACGTTGACAAAGGACGAGTAGAGGATTCTGACATGTGCGAGAGTGCAAGGAAGGTACCAAAAGATACAAACGAAAACTCTCTTAGAAGGTCATTGTCACACAAGATGCATCAAAGAGGCAAAATAGTGACTCCCCCAACAAGTTTGAACATAGAATGAAAGAAACTTTGGAAGTTCACTAAGAACAAGTCGAAGGACCCTGTATGACATTGTAAAACCTATGAGACAATCTGGGTGGTGAACAGTCAGGATGATAGATCATATTGGATGAGAGAATTTCCAAAAACTCTTAAGGGAATGGCAATCGATTGGTATATCAAATAGGAAGCAAGAGATAATAACACATGGGAAGAATTGAAATGAGAATTCCAAGAAGAATCTAAACTCTTGAGAGATGGTAATGAGATTGTATTAAATATATACAATACAAAGCAAGGTAAGCACGAGAATGTATGAGTCTACAATCATAGACTCAAGGAAATTTTGGTCAAATTGGAAAGCCAACCAACCAATGGGCTGAAGAAGAGGTGGTTTATCGAAGGGATCATTCCTTTGCTAAGGAAGAAGATGAAGGTCATCCCCCATCATTGTATGATAATGCCTACAATCAAGCAATGGACATAGAAAGTGAAGACAAGACATCTTCCTAAGGAAAGAGGAGGATGAACGATGATGAGAGAGAAGATGACAATGACGGTGAATCAAAGACCGTACAATCATTGATAAAAGATATGATGAGAATGATGAAGAAGATGAAGGATGAGAAGGAGAATGCAAGAGAAAACAAAGAGTTGTGGTGCATCGACTATAAAAGGAGGTCACACAAAGGAAAATTGTTCCAAAATGTTATTCTACAATATCTACCAAGTGACGGGACATTCTATCAAGGAATGTCCATACAATCTAAAAATGAGAAGAAAACAAGTGATCTTCACCTAAAGAGAACAATCAACTCCTCCGACCACACTACCAAAACCTCAAAACAGTAATACCAATGAATCTCTAGGTGGATACAAGAACTGAAGAAGAAATAACAATTGATTCAAAAATAGTGGACCAAGGAGTAGAATCGAGTATGATGCAAAGGGATGAGCGATGATCTAATGCAATAAGTGTAATGAATGGGGCCACTTTGCCCAAGAATTTAAAAGTAACCAAGACAAAATGGGGATGCTCTATAAGTGGTTTGGGCCGAGTGACCATGAAGACACTGACTACCCAAAACAAAAAGGCATCAATAGGTTGGACGTGGAGGATCAGAATGAAGAAGTATTGGCGATCAGGAGATCACAAACAAAGAAAGCCATATATCGAAACCCTCGTACAAAAAAGAAACAAATGAAGGAAGCTAAAGAAAAGGTAGAATAGGTGATGGATAAAGAACGAAGAAATTCTTTGGAGACTGCGAGTACCTTGTGACAGTCAAAGTCAAAAAAGAACATCGTACAACAGGTACTACAAACCACCATACCCATCAAAGTGGTCAACCTTCTCCAGACTATGCCACAATTAGGAATGGTGATCATGAACATAGTTGGAGATGAACAAAGCTAGTAATAAGAAGGTTGAAGGAAGGAGATGATAGTAGAACCCCCACCTAAAGGTGAACAAGTCATCGACCCAATGTTGATGACGGTAAAATTTAGAAGAGATGGACGATTATACAAATAAAAATTAGAGGGAAGAAACTAACAAACATAATCATCGATGGCAGATTAGGAGTCAACATACTACTCAAAAACACATGGAAGTGTCTCAAGAAACCAATGCTTTGGCCACTGACATTCTAATTGGTGGGTGTCAACCAAAATGGCATCAAGTCGTAAGGAACATTGATGGCGTAGAAGGTGACAATTGGGACCCAACCATTCTTGTTGAACTTTGTAGTTATCTCACTGTAGAAAAAGGTGTATGGTGCACTGATCAAAAAAGGGTGGTTGATTGTAGCTAAGGCATACCACAATTGGAAAAGAAATACACTATGGATTGAGAAACCAAGCAGTCAATGAAGAATTGGCATCGTCAGACTCAGAGTCTAAAGCAGTATTAGGAATGGATGAAGAAATGAGAACCATAGAACCAAACGATGAAGGTTTCCTATACCTCCAACAATGCTCGGAGGACGAGACTAGTTCACTTAATGGATTCTTTCATTGGAAGATGGAGGATTATGAAGTATTCTAGCGAGATTGCAATATGTTGCAAATCAAAGAAAGTGAAGAAGAAGATGGAGTATCAACGAGCCAAACATTTCCCCCAAAATACAAAGAATACAAAGGAGTGGCCAAGGTAGATGACATGCCAACACACAACTTTGAAAGGGACAAGATGACCAAGTATGAAGAATCAAACATAATGTAATGTACCTAACATAAAATGTTAACATAAAGATTGATTTGCATATTGAATTCAATGAGCAACAATATGTGAACACAAAGATCACTTTGATATATTGATAGTCAAAATTTCATCCACACATATAATATATCCAATATAACTCACTAACACTGATTTGGAATGATATATAATGTTTCCACATACCAACAATAGTATTACTAACTTCCTTATAGATTTCTTGAAGTTCAAATGCAATCCTTGAATGAGTATGCCCTTGAGAACCAAAGGGGTTTCATCCTCTGATCCTAGTGATCATTGGGTTTTCGTCCAATGATCACAAAATCCTATGGTTTTATTTCCACAAAAATAATTAGAACACAAGTGTCCTTAAATACAAGAGAATGACATAATAATTTGATACATATTACATGAATTGACTCTCTACATTTATATGCTAACAATTTCTCTCAAGGAACAGGTTGGCCTTGAGCTAAAATGGCGCCAAGCCCAGAATTTAAATTTTAACATGCTACACTAGGTTAGCCTTAAGGTCAAAGTAGATTCTGTTGGAATTAACATGCCACCCTGTAGACCAATCCACATGCGTCCTTGACTCCTTCCTTCTTCCTAATACTTTGCAATAGATGTTGCATGATCCATAGGTGTCTTATCCATTATGATCCATAGGTGTCTTATCCATTATGCCTACTACAGTAGGTGCTAATCACCCAACACATTCACCTTTTGATAGCAATATCTTTTTGGTACCTAATCCATTCCTCTTGAGATTTGGATTTGATGTGCAGGGGTCATCATGGATGCTTTGTTCCAAATTGCAAGATGAAATGTGCTCCTACGAAGGAAAGAAAAGGAATTCCTGGAAGCAATCCTACTTCGGTACAATGAGCCTAGACTAGTGACCTTCTAATGGAAATATATTTGATGTATGATCCTTTTTCCATGAGCTTTGGACATGATGTGTAGACATCATTAAAAATGATATGTTCCAAACCGCAAGCCGGGAGGGTGTTTTGAGATGAAATGTGGTAGGATTCTCAAATGCCACTCTACAACTATATTTTTGAAAAAAGGGGCATGACACATAAAGAAGGTAAATTTGGGAGAAGATAATCCCCAAATGATTCTAGTTAGAGATGATTGGAGTCTAGTATTAAAAGCGATGAAATTTAATTTTTTTTAGAGAATATAAAGACACCTTCACATGAACGCACAAGGATTTGAAGGGTGTGTCCCTTGAACTGTGTGTGCACAAAATTTCCTTGGTATTTGGAGCACAACATGTACAAAAGATACCTATCAAATGAATAAAAACTATGTGGAAAAGGTACAAGAAGATATTGGAAAGATGTTAGAAGTAGGGATCATCTTCAAAGTTGAAGTCAGTGATTGGTGCCACCAATCATGATATCATTAAAGAAATAATTTGAACATATTCGAATATGTGTGGACTTCTGAAGCCTGAATGTTAAGATCCCTTCTCTGTCCCATTTTGGAAGAAGTGGTAGGCCATGAAATTTACTCATTCATGGATGGGTTCTCAGGCTACAACGAAACAAGTACAACCAAAGAAGAAAAACTAAAAACAACGTTCGCAGTTTAATATGGAGTGTATGCATACAACCAGATGCCATTTGGTCTGTGCAATGCTCCAACGACCTTCCAAAGGATAATCCTACACATATTCGACAAGATGTTGGTGGGGAACTTTAAGGCATCTCTAGATGATTGGTCAATTGACAGCGATGAAAAAACACACCTAAAGGCTCTCCAAGAATGCATGGAGCGATGCAGAGTGACACAATTGATACTAAACCTAAAGAAGTGTCAGTTCATGGTGCCTCAAGGAAAATTGCTCAAGCGCATAGTCTATAAGGTTGGATTAAAGATTGATCTAGATAAGTTGCAAGTGATCATACAAATGGAACCACCCCAAAACATCACCAAGGTAAAATCATTACTCAACCATATCAAGTACTACAAAATATTCATTAGGTATTTTTCTCAGATTTTTTATCCATTGGACATGCTCACCAGGAAGGGACGACAATTTGAATGGAAAGAAGCACAAGAAGAAGCTTTCAAGGAACTAAAAGTATGGCTAATCAGTTCACCAATCTTAGCATACCCAGATTGGAATACAAATTTCCATGTGCATGTTGATGCTTCAAATTATGCAATCAAAGTGACACTAGTGCAAGTAGGCATACAAGGGTTAGATCACCCAGTGTTCTTTGCTAGTCAGCTATTATCAAAGGTAGAGGAGAATTACAATATGAAAGAGAGGGAATCTCTTGGGATGGTGTACGTGGTGCAAAAAATTAGACATTATTTGTTGGTGACTCCCTTCACATTCTACGTCGATCATCAGGCTCTCATGTACTTGGTCAACAAACCCATTATTCAAGGGAGAGTAAGTTGATGGCTTATGTTGTTACATGATTTTACATTCACCATAATTGTATGACTAGGGAAGAGTCACATCATCGCCGACCAACTACCAAGAATCTAGTTTGGTGAGCCACCCAAGGGAGTGAATGAAGACTTCTTGGATGTGCACTTGTTTCAGATCACAACACTACCCCCTTGGTACGATAAAATTGGAGAGTACCTATCGACATCATCATTACCGAGAGAGATGCCACCCACTGAATGAAGGAAACTAGTGCTCAAAAGTAAAACTTTCCAAATTATTAATGGACTACTATACAAGATGGGAACTGACCAAGTACTTCGGTGATGTGTCATGGAGGAATAAATTTATGGTGTATTGAAGGAGGCACACGAAGGATTGGTGAGAGAACATATGGGACCAGATGCTGCAATACCAAAACTCTTGTTGGCAAGACTATGGTGGTCGATCGTACATATAGATGCTTAAGAATGGGTGGTGGGATGTGATACATGTCAGAGAGTCACCAAACCTCTAAAGAGGGATTACATGCCAATCTTTCCATCTCAACCACAAGAATTGTTTGAAGGATAGGGATTGGACTTTATCAGACCACTGAAAGCCAATCAATTGCACCGATGTTGATACATAGTCGTCATCATCAAGTACTTGACAAAGTGGGGGGAAGCTTGAGCATTGTCAGATAATCGTCTATTCCCATATCGATCACCATGTTGGTAGCTTTGTCTACCTTTACATTACCTTCCTAGTAAACGTGAGAAATTTTAACAAATTTTAAACTTTTCAAGCATTTGTTAATTGCCCCCAACCATTTATTTAATTTTCAATTTGGGTTATGATTATTGTGGATTGCATTAATTATGTTTTAAGAGCCCTTCTAAGTGGACATTATAAAGATTTATTTTTTTCCCATCTCCAGCCCTAGGAGGGCAATTTGAAATTTTGCCTCATTGTTTGTTGCTTTTCCAAGTTTCCTTGTTGCCACCAACATCACTTTCATGGCCTGATTACAAATAATGCAACCTGCTCTTGCCATTCTAGAGTTTATGCACGATGCCCCCATTAAAATTTATCTTGACCCACCCCTCATCTGAAGGTTTCCACTTTACCTCTTTTCTTCGATTTGAAGTTAGGTGAGCCTACTAAACCCCATTAACAAGGGTTCTTTATTTTCATTTTCACAAAATACAAAGGCAATTAAATTAATACGCTTAAGTTAAATTCTTTTCTAGCAGCAATTAAAGTTATACCATTTAATTCCCTTCCCAAAATTTAAATAATTCAATTTTTTTCCCAAGTAAAGAGACATTTTCTAATTACAAACCCATTTAATATTTTTAATATGTATTAAATAGCATTTTCCCTTTTCTTTCCTTGCTCAACTTCTCAATTCCCAATGTGACAAGCATTGTTCACACACAAGATGTAATCTTCCAAAAGAAACAATACGATAAAATAAACAACCATATTAAAATCAAGCATTTATTGGTTTTTCCACAAGACACAAAATTCAAAATCGTCGAAGCAATGTATAAACATCCAATGGAGTACAATATCATATAACATATAAATCATGGCATCTAATGACATACCATCATGATAACATCTATTCACAACATGAATAATAATATGCATGTCCATAATTACACAAACAAAGATGGAACAAACAACACTATTGTCGAGGTATACTCAAAGCAATAACACAATTATCTTGAATTATGTACCATGATCCAAATACAAATACAAAATATCTTGTCGAGAACACCTCTACTCAAAATAATAAAGTTTATCTATTGGCAAGTCAAAATCCAAAATACAACTAAGTGCAAATGATAGAGGTGTTACACATGGGGTTCATTCCCTATATGCGACTTTCAAATCTAGTATTTGAATAAAAAAATGCCCTCCATATCAAATCACATAAAACAATTGTAAATCATGTCATGATGTAACATCATTTCACCAGAAAGAAACAAGTGCCATGTAGTGGCTAGTACTTGCCTTTATAGTATTGTAATTATTATTTTCTAGATTTGAAAAAAAAAATGTAAGTTTTATTAATTTGAATAAGAATAAATGTAACTTTTGTTAATTATAGTGTTTTAGTATTGTTAATTAGTTATTTGCATGACCTAACCCTAACCTTAACTCTAATTCTATCCCTAATTCTAACCCTAATTCTATCCCTAATTCTAACCCTATCAATAAATTCTAAACCATTATCCTAATCCTAGACCTATCTCTAACCCTAACTATGGTCATAACATTATCCATAACTATAAACCTAATTTTAATCACTAACTTTTAAATAAATAATATATTTAATAAACGTTTTGATTATATTGGAAAAATAGGTTTTGAAGGTACTCGAAACCCTTTACAACACTATAGACCAAAATGTTGCTATAACAAAAAAACACATTAAAGTATAAGCAGCAACCAACAATAAACCAACAACCAAAAAACGAGCCGACAACAAAACAAAAACAGAAAAAAAACCAATAGAAACACTAAAACTATTTCATATTTTTCAAGGTGTTGGCCACCTCGATCTCTTGGTTGCAGTGCAGGGTCACCATGTCCATTAGCTCTTTTTTCTCTTCCTCGAAGGACTTCCTAAGGTTCCCCCTTGTACGAGTGCATGAGCCTTTAGCCTCATCTTTGACGGTCTTCTTCCCCTTACCTTTAGAGGTCTGGTCATTCTCAAGCATATCCACAAAATACATCTGATCCTCCCTGAGTTGACTAATCTTACCAAACAAAAATTTTAGAGACTGCACTATTTTTAATTGAGCTATGGCTTACCTGCAGTAACTTCCTGATACCCTCATTTGTTTCCTTTATCCTTCCCTCCATTTCACCAAGGCAACTCTCACATTGTGCTTTAAAATCAAAGAAGGAACATTCCAAGTCAACCAACCTCTTAATGAGAATATCTGAAGAAGAGCCATTCTGTTGTTTTGTCATGTTTTCCTTCAATCCCCTTATCTTGATATTAACCTTGTTAAACTCCTGCAATACCCATTTAGCAAGTTTGAAGGTGCATGTGACACCCGACTGAGCCATATTCAATAGTTCAAACATGGAGGTATTGTCATCATTCAAATAAGAGAAATAGTTGGAAAGAGGATTAACCTTCAACGGTTCTGGCTTCCCAAGATTAGGGTTCACACCAACATCCTCACTTACAAATTTCTCAACTGAGGCCTCCTCACTGTCAGAACCCCATCACCCTCCCCACGAGGAGAAGTCTACTGGACAAGGGAGTCATCAATAAAAAAAAGTATCCACTACCTCCTTTACATGTTCTTGTTCCAGAGTAACCTTCTTGCCCTTCTATATATTTAATAAATGTTATATTATTAATTATTATATATAAAATAAATAAAATACTAAAAATAATTAAAAGTTAGATATCATGTTGGCAATGTTTCTTCTTTTATTATTAATATAAAATTCTTATAGATTAAAATAATTATTTATTACAAGTTATTTATTTTTAATTATATATATTAAAAAATAAAATATATTATATTAAATTATCAAGTTTGATTTGTAGTAGACACAAGTGCAACTAGATATCTTTATTCAAATCAATAATTGTTAAATATTAACGAACCAATGATTATTTAGTAAATAATTGTAAAGTGACATTACAAAAAAAATCTATGAATTAATATTGGGGATAAGATTTGGGATAAAGATATTAGATCATAAAATTTTGGAGCATTATGTCAATTAATCATATTTAAGTGTTTTTATTAGCAATATTTTTTTAATTTATTTTAATTTTTAATAGTTCTAACCATAATTTTTACCTTATTTTTAATTCTAATTCTAATCCTAATTATAATGCTTTTAGGATTATAATAATTAATAATAATAATAATAGGATTACAATTATAATTTAATTAATAATTATACTAACTTTAATTATTTTAATTTAATTCCTACTTGCAATACTATTGCAATGAGTTTTGTTTTTCTGAACTTGTAAAATATTTAATTTTATAAACTATCAAAAGTATTTATTGTGATTATGACGGGTTAAAAAATTATGTATTAATTGACCATTTTTTAGAAAAAATGAAAGGTGCTATTACTTTGCCTATTTTTTAGACAGATGAACTATTATTTTCCCTATTTTTAAGAAGATATTTAATACTTAGAATAATTCTTCTCCTAAAATTCTCACCTTTTGATGAATTTAACTTTAACATTTTTAGCAAATGGAAGCGTTGCAAACTGATTCCAACTTAATAGGAGTATTTTGAAATAGTGCTAATAATACAGTCCATACTTTGTTGTGCTCGTACCATAAAGTTATGAGAGTACATCATTGACAAAGATTATGCGCAAATAATGGGTAAAACTTAAAGCTTTAATTTTGAGTATTTGTTTAAATTTTGGAGTGTTTGCCCTAGGGTGATTAATATTAATGTAATTAATAATTCTGATCAATGTGCTTTTGAGTTCTAATACAATACATTAAAAATAATTATTTAGAATTTTAATTATTGTCAAAAGTTATATATATATATTATAATTTATTATTTTTGTAATATTAAATATTATGTGTTTATATGTTTATTTTGTTTGTTTATATTCATAATATATTGAGATATTTATATTCAAATATTTATCTAAATAGATTGATGAAGAGAAATAGATTATATATTATAGATATTGTTATTTAACAAAACTATTATATAAATTTTATGTTTAAATAATAATTATTTAATTATTTTTTCTAATTATATTATATAATCTTTTTATTTTATTTATATTTTATTTAGTATAAAATAATTTTTAGAAAATTATTTAAATTTATATTATCTAATCAAATAAATATTAGATAAATTTTACATTTATAGAATTATCATTTTTTTTCTTCTAATTATATTATATTATCATTTGATTTTTTTTATTTCGTTTGATATTTATATCTTTATAATATTTAAAATTTTAATATATAATTATTTTTATATAAGATAATTGATTTTTATTTAATATAATTAAAATAAGATTAATAATTATTAATATTAATATAAATGCATATAACTATCTTTTATTCCATTAAACTAGAAAATAAGAATGCATTATCCTACAATTTATATTATAATGATTAATATATTATTTACATAATTTTAATAAAAAATAATATTAATGTAACATTTTTAAATGATATTGTTAATATAGAATTAACAAACCTAACTTTTAATTTTATTCAAATTAATAAAACTTACTGTATACCCTGATATTTGCACTTCTCTAAATGAGCAAAACAACTAAGAGATATGAAAAAGAAAATATCAAGGACACCTCAAGATTAGCCAAAAGAGAGTGATAAAACAATGAGAAAAGTAGATAATGTAAGACAAATAGTTTTACCTTCCTTTGTAGTTGATACTCCTTTGATTGGCCCTTGCTTAAGATGGGATGTGTGCTCCTTGATGGCTCTATTGAAGATCTTTACTATGTGCTTGGATGCAAATGCAAGGATGGATTGAAAATCGATGGAGTGCACAAACGGGCAGCACGCATTGCAAATTGACTAGTCCCCAAATGCCTCTTGGAGGAGGGTATTTATGAGAACTGAATTCTCTTAATTCAATTGCCAAGATTGATCGAACAGCGTCAAGCAGGGCTGCCATGGCTAATCCCGCTTCCTCAACATCTCCGACATGGAGGTGGTGAAGGGGGATTGCGACGGAAATGATTTGCCGAAGGTCATGAGGAAAAGGACATGCACCTCGGATGAGGAATAATCTTGAATAAAAAAGGAATTAAAATTCACAATGATTTAGAAGAATCAGTGGATAGACAATGTTCCCAAAAGGTGGGAGTTTGTCACATGCGTGACTTGATGTGACAAGTCAAATATCTAGAAGGTGCATGGGAAAGGGATTCTGGGAATAAAAATGTGAATTAAAAATTCACAATGGAGAAGAGGGAGCCTAGGGTGAATAAACCAAAAATTCCTTAGATGGGGAGAGTTGACTGGTACTAATAGGCCTGACTAATTAGTAATTAGAAATAATTAGGGGTTAATGGATTTAGCCAACCGGCAAAAGTTTGGAGATGTGACACATCCTAATCAAGGACAGGCATGCGGCACATCCTTAACGAAGACAGATTTAATTGAAAATGGATATATGAGGAATTAAATAAATGTAATATTTATTTAATTTATTTGAAAGGGGATTAAGGAGGGTAAGGTATTTAATTATTAATTAAATATCTTAAGGATATTAATTAAATAATAGTAATATTACTTAATTAACTCAGATAGGATGATGTTTAGACGAGGAATAAATTTGGATAAATTAAGTGTCCAAATTTGGATGTCTACACTTACATTTATGTTTATTAAAATCTAAAATACTATAAAGGCAAGTACTAGCCACTATGTGGCACTTGTTTATGTTTATGTTTATGGATGTACTTTAATTTAAATTTTATTTTATTATTTCAATAGTGTGAATCCAAATCTCTATAAAACAATTAATTGATTTTCAGGAGATTTTTTTTAATTTTAATAGTGTGAATCCAAATCTCTAGAAAATAGTTAATTGATTTTTGTGAAATTTTTTTAATAAAAAAAAAATCAATTATATTCATAAAAAATTGATTAGAAAATAGTTAATTGATTTTTGTGATATTTTTTTAATAAAAAAAGAATCAATTATATTTATAAAAAATTGATTAGAAAATAGTTAATTGATTTTTGTGAGATTTTTTTAATAAAAAAAGAATCAATTATATTCATAAAAAAAATGACATTTATTTATTTTAGAAAGATATAATGAAATGACTTTAAAGATCATTCTTTAAAAAAAAAATTTAAAAATAGTTTACCTTCTTTCCCTACAAATTATGTAACACACTAACTTTTTAACCAACCATATGCACAAAAAATATTTTTTATAATTTGTAAAGTTAAATATTTTACAAGTTGACTTTACAAAATTAAATTTTATTTTAATTTTTTTAAATATTATTTTTGATTGGTTGAAAACTAAATTATTAATAACTAATTAATTATAAAAATCAAAACTCATTGCAATACTATGCCTCCTACAAGTACTAATAATGGAATGACACATAGATTCACAAAATAGATATGACTTAATGTACAAGTTATGATTGAATTTTTTTTCATAATCTTCAAAAAGTAGTTTGACATGGTTGCAAATAAGCAAGACCTGTCAACGTATGGTACCCAACTATTGGTTCAACATAGGATGGTTGCAATTTTTATTGCACAAATTTCCGCATCGACTGCTCTCGAATCTTTTGTTTTGGAGAAATCTTGGAATGTTGCAGATGATAGACACCTAATCGTCAATAATTTTAGTTAACTTTAATCTTTTCAGGAGCAGGCTTACCAGTTTTCTTTTCATATTTCTGTTCTAAGGCCTGCAGAAAAATCAATAACAAGGAAAGAATTTAGTCTTTGTGCTAATAATCCCCCACTTTTTTTGAGAAATGGTGTTTTTTCCTTATTCCCATCTTAACTCTTGTACTGGTAATCTATATATGGCTTAGCCTAAGCCAGAATGAGGAAATGCATTGATTTGAACATGGAAAGTATTTTTGTTCAACAGATATTTAAAATCGAAAGTGAAAGAAAACTGATTATTTAGAGATTATCTGGTGTTTGTAAGAACCCTAATAAACATTAAAAGGAGAAAGGGGTCTGAGACTGAACTATTTATCAGGTACAAAAGTTCATCTTTTAATATACCTGCAAGTCTGGCCGGATAGTTTCAAGAATTTCTGGTCGCATTCTCTCAAAAAAGAGAACCCGCTGCAAAAAGAAATATATCAATAAACACAAAATCATATGATTTCTGGCTAATATCTACATGGCAGTGTTTATGAGTGATTGCAGTAGTTAAAAACTGCATGCTGATAAAGCTATTGAATGATTTCAACCTACTGACCAAAATTATCAACATGTAAACAAGAAATTCATGTGGCCTCCAAGTTGAAGTCAAATAGAGTGAACAAGATTAAACAAGAAAATTATTTAAATGTCAAGTTATCAATGAGAATGGGTGGAACAAGCTTTGACTCTTTTTGAAAAAGGTGAGAAAAAACAAGCCACGTTAGTCTTCAGATGAGGACGAGAACAAAAATGCAGCATTAAAAAGTTCAAAGTCTACCTATCTCTAATTCTTTCAAAATGCTTCAATGAGTAGATCCTAAAGGAAGTGTAATAGAGGAAGAAACCTGCCTATTCCCAATCCCCAACTCCCAATCTGTGATCATAACCACTGCTTGCACATCTCCAATGTCCAGCAGCTTCTACAACTATGAGTTTGCAGATAGTCCTGATTGAGAATTTCACACCCTGCGGCCTGCATCATATGACATAAATAGCAGTGCCCAAGATCAAGTTTAAATCATCTAGCCTTTTCTCCCCTTGGCAACATCAATCAATTTCACAAAAGATTCCTAACTATCCAGACAAGCAGTACTATTTCAGGTCCCCATTATAAGAGCTCTATACAAAGAGATCAGTAGGAGAATCTCCCTGCTGAACCCACAGCTCATCTTTAAACCCAAGATCATTTATCAAGACTTCATGGAATCCATGAGGCCTATGGTGCTTCTAAAAATAGTGATCTCTGAGTTGGGCAGAAAGAACTGCTTTGATCTAGCTTATCATCATGGAAGTCAAATTCTTATATCTGCTTGAGGCTAAAACCAATTTGAAGCAGTGACTATCATTTGGAATACAATGAAACGTCATGCATTCTCTCTCATAGCCATTCTCAGTAACTTACCACTGAAATGAAGTCTCTGGAATTCAATGCTTTATTTTCAATTCTTTCATTTGACATCCCCTTCTTAAAGATTGCAAGAGCAAAATTTATCACAATTGTCTCCATCATTGGAAACCAAACTTATTCTGGAACGAAATTTCAATTAAAATAAAATCAGAGAAAAACTGAAAAAAAAAGGTTGTCAGCCCAACCTCTCATCCCTATATTAATTTCTCCAGAGGAAAATAATAAGATAGCTCTTTCAGGCAGTAAGCCTGAATTGAGAGAAGGTGAATTCTCCTTAGATCAGGATAAGGTCCACAGCCCAAATGATTCCCTGGTCTACTCTTTTCTAGTACATTGGAACGTCAGGGACCTTGAATTTGTGGAGGAATCTATCTGTAAAAGATAATAAAAAATTGAATTTCACTAAACTGTTCCCCTTCACCAAGCAACAAGGTGCAGATAATTGGGAAGCCTTTGATAAGATCTCACTTTGCAACAGACTGATCATCTCAGAAGTCATTGCAAAGAGGATAAAATTGTGATGAGCCTGAGTCGTGCTTCACAATAGCAATTACTGGAAATCGATACGCTTCTAATATTCAGATCTGAAATAATGTTAACAGCAGTAATTTGGACAGAATATGTAAATAACCCTCTGCCACTGTAGGAATTCGACTTCCCACCCCACAACAGAATCTAGATATTAATGTTACTGAAAGGCAATTCAAAACCAAAGAAGCAATCGATAAATAAAGTTGCACTCAGAATTGGAAACATCAATTGCACTCCACAGTAGAAAGCAGGGAACACAAATCAATCTCATTCGATTCTGTGAATGCACAATAGCAATCCGGACAAGAAATCTTCGATGCACATAAATATATTTCTGAGATTATAGATTCTTCAGGACACGATGCACAAAATATCAACAGAGATTAGGTCTTACAACATCGCCGTACATCCTGGTGATAAACGCAATGGACTCGCACAAATGTATCAAACTTCCAACAAGTGTCGATCTATGGAATCGATGGCTCCCCAATTGATCCGTTCCTGGCTAAAGATGATGCGCGACCTCCCGGGATTGGTGTCGGGGATGGTATACTGGTAATGACGTCGATGGTGGATCCCGACTCTTCACACGTGAATGGAAATTACGATCTGAAGGATGACGCTCAGAGTCTTCTCCCGATAATGATCAGATCGCTGTATTTCGAATGTCAAGGGGAGACGCCCGATAGCTGTGGCCTAATTGACTTCCATTCCAAGTGTCGTTCCTTTATGTTATGCGGATGTTGTGACGCCAACCTGAAGACGACTCGAATGAGTCTCGGGATACCTTCCGCCAATGCTAATGATAAGAACTGCTCGATAGGTGCCCACACTCGATACTCAGAAGACCAGACCAAAATCAAGGAAATGTAAACTTAAGGAATGAATGTCGACACGATACCACTGGCAGAGACTACGTCCTACCAGGAGAGACCCGCTACGCGGCCAATTCCATGTCTTCATTCGATGATCCCAAACAATGAAATCAAGCCTCCATAAATACTAGCAAATCCCATGAAGTCGGCTAGAGAATTAAATTTAAATATTATTTTTAATAATTTAAATTTATTATTTTAATATTATTATTTAAATATTTATTCAATTTAGCATTTAAAAACGCTTTTTCCCGCTTAATTAGAATTTAGGGGAAGCAATCGAAATTTGGGGACATGACAGTCCTCCCCGCCTGGATGTTGCTTGCCCTCAAGCAACTACAAACCTGTGTCCGTGGGTGTGAAGGCAATCCACATGTATCCAACAATATGATCCTGGAAGCATGACCACTTGCACCGAGTCTTCTGCAGCACCACTCTGATATTACATCATCAGGCTCATAGTTGTGACACCACTCCTCATGAACCCAATGAGTGAGTGCACCAAACATGTCGATACCCGGGTCCCAACTCATCACACTACTTCGTCCAGTAGTTACAAGATGACTGTATCTCCAAGGGCCAACAATTCCCACCAACTTCCTATCTCTAAGTGATCTCCCATGAACGTGCAAGACTCCTATCAGGGACATATGAAAAAGCGTATCAGCCCATTTTGGATTGCTGGCGTAGGTCAGGTCAACACTCCAATATTTGAAAATCAGACTTATGATGACGCAAAGAATGTCTCTAATGATGTATGATGATAAAGCCTCCTCATTATGCTGACTCCCACTGATAAAGAGGTGCTCCTTGTCCTTCCAAATTACCCAAATAGCTGCAACCCCACAAACACTTCCAGGGAAATCCATGTATAACGATGTAAGGCAATCACCACTCAACAAAACAGAGTAGCAACCTATGTGCGAAAGCTGGAACAACGACGTCTTCATGCTCGTATTCATCCCATTTTCCATGGTCCGGCAGAAACACAAACCTTTGCACCTCAAGGCCAAGTATTACAATAATGTCTTCATACCTAGGGTCGTAGATCAATTGTAACTTCAGTCCTCCCAGTGTGTGCCAATCAACAACAAATGCATTCATGATGTGTGCCATAAATCCTAAAATTAGGACAGTCTCATGCCCCACCATGGAGTCATCAATATGATGGAATTGTGTCCCATCCCACATAAACTCCTTAAGCTCTCCCTGAATGATTAGAAACTCAACCGAATCTGACTCACCTAAATGAGTGCTTCATCATATCACCAAAGTGTATGTAGTGACCCTTCAATTGGCATTCCGAAAGAGATGACACCAATTCTTTATAAAGCAAGTCATGTGAACAAACCAAAAATTTTGAATCATACCTTGAATCTGATCGCTCCCTTCGCTTGGCCCTCATGCAAGGCTCACTCTTCGTTCGCCACATGCTTCGAAGCTCCTTGGCCTCTCTCCTTCTATGTCCTATCAAGTCTTCGTGTTTGACTCCCCATGGGATGTCAACTGTACGAGAGGTTTTCTTGCTTTCGTTCTCATCTGTGAGAGCCACTAATAATTGATTATGCAAGAAGGAAAAGCTGCTGTTCCATATCAGATAATCAGAACTGCTGACATGCCTCTTTATAGTGTCTCCAACTACCTCCTTCCATATTGTTTCATATTCTCCAACAAGCGTCTGTCCCGTATGAGTTCCTCCATGAGTATTATGACCCTTAAGGTTGGTCCTTTTGATTATCATAGCATGGTAATGTGAGGGTATAAGTCTGCTGTCATATCTCAGAAAATTAGCCCTTCCTTCATGCTTAAATGTTGTGTCTTCTATGGAGGAGTGGTTATCAATACTTGCTGGCCCATGAGTTGTCACCAAGTGCAGATCTGACATTACAAACTCAATCCCATGGCTGCAAGTCATGTCTTCATCACCGAGTCCTTCAATACCCTCCTCCATGTCTACATTCTCTGCCCTCCTCCTGCTGCCCCCAAGCTCAAGGGTGAACTTATCCACTTCGTCTTCCTTCATTCTCAAGGCACCAACATAAATCTCTTCAAATGCAAGGAGGTGGTCTCTATCCACAAGTAAGAGTAGGAAGTTTGACTTCACTACCCCCAAAATCTCTTGGAGGCAAATCATCAAGAGATATACCTTCTTTGGATCCTCCACTTAGGGCCTTCCAGCACAAGTTTGCTATCATCTTATGGATGTCATCAAAGTTTGTTAAGGCAGCCATGATCTGATTATCATCCATCCTCAATTGCCTTCCCAGGGTGTGTGATTTACGGGGCAGAAGTTCTCCATGCAGCATTTCTGATTTGTCTTCAACACCATCAACATGGATCTGATCAGTCATTTCTAATTCATATCCACAACCCTGCATCTCAGAACCAGCCACCTCTATGCCAACTTTCCAACATAGTTCATGTTTTGAGGCTGGGTCAACCTTGAGTTCCATCAAGGCATCATCATCATGGCAGTGAGTTGAATCATCTTCTTCCCATAAGACAACATCATCATCATATACAATAGAGGGGAGTCATCATCATAGGAGTAGGGTGTCAAGGCACAAGTGGATTCATGATTCTCTTCAATTGCTGATGTAGAGGGCGCATGCACAATCATAAAGTGATCCCTCAATTCAACTTTATCCCAATTACTTGGCTCCATATATGACAAGATCTCCGTATTGCTTTCATATGCATAAACCTCACCACTATCCAAGTTACCCAAATCACAATTTGACTCCTTCTCAGCAAGACATAGGGTGGATGAGGCAAGGCTAGGCTCCCACAAAGGAACACTAGTAGAACTCATACCTCCATATAGTTGATCCATCAATGCTGGTTTGGCGAAATCCAGATCAGCATTTCCTTCAATCTCGTGGTTGTCGTGAAGACATATGTGTTCTCCAGTAGTGGGTGCCATAGTTGATTAATGCTTGTCCTCAATGGCCATTCCAAAAGATGCAACATCTCCATGTAGCCGATCATTGGGGCGTAACACTTGGATCACTTCCTCAAACCCTTGTTCACTTTCCCTCTTAGGGTGGAATTCTTCCCTATATTCTTCAACTTGGGGATCTCACCAAATCTCTTCTTTTTGTGGGACCTCTTTTTTCTGCTCATCATATGCATGGGTAACATTTGTCTCGACTATGTCCAAACCATGATGCAAAGGCAATGAAGGAATATCAAATGAAACCATACATCCTTGATATGTACTCAACATGACTGGTTTGGTGTCTTCTTTAGTCCTCATGTCCTCGAAACCTTGTTTCTTGCAACCGACCAAATCCTCTTTGTCTTGGGCCTCCAAACATTCCTTTGAAGTACCATCAAGTAATTCTTGTGTCTCCACAAGGCAAGATTCTTCCTCGTCCTTATTTTGCCCTTCTATCTCATGATCATGTGTGGGTGGAGAACTATTGCTCAAAATCACAACCTCGGAATCATCATACCTCATTATAATGTCCTTTCGTGATTCTAGCTCTGATGTGTCCTTCATTGTTTCAGTTTCCTTTATCTTGGGCACTTCTTGTTTCAAGGCTGATTCTTCTGGCTCCGGCCGTATGATCTCTTCCTTGGCGGCTTTTGAATCTTCCTCTTCTTTCTTCCTTTGCCTTATGTAGTCATAAAGTCCTTTTTTGCGGGAGTAGTGGGACTCGTGTGCTCTCAAGTACACATCGAGGGGAATACAAGCCTTCGCATCATCTAGCAGGCTTGGGTATTCGTTCAAAATTTCGGATGCCTCAATCTCATGCTGCTCTTGAACAAGATCTATGTCCTTATCAGCATTGCTAAGCCCTGATTTGTTGCCAATTATTGTAGCAGTGAGGGTTTGAATCAATTGCATCAACGCCTGATTTACTTGATCCTGCTTCTCTCTGAAAGATTCGATTTTGTTATTCGGCTCCTTCATCTTCTTTTTACCATTGCCTTCTATTCCCCTATCACTATCTTGCATAAATTCCCTCAAGCTGGCAAGACCTGAGGCTCTGATACCACTATGATGAGCCTGAGTCGTGCTTCACAACAACAATTACTGGAAATCGATACACTTCTAATATTCAGATCTGAAATAATGTTAACAGCAATAATTTGGACAGCATATGTAAATAACCCTCTGCCACTGTAGGAATTCAACTTCCCACCCCACAACAGAATCTAGATATTAATGTTACTGAAAGGCAATTCAAAACCAAAGGAGCAATCAATAAATAAAGTTGCACTTAGAATTGGAAACATCAATCGCACTCCACAGTGGAAAGTAGGGAACACAAGATCAATCTCATTGGGTCTTTGATTCCTGGTGATAAATGCACAAATGTATCAACAACAATTCAATGGGACTGGATGAAGAAATCTCCCGGGATTGGTGTCGGGGATGGTATACTGGTAATGGCGTCGATGGTGGATCCCGACTCTTCACACGTGAATGGAAATTACGATCTAAAGGATGACGCTTAGAGTCTTCTCCCGATAATGATCAGATCGCTATATTTTGAATGTCAAGGGGAGACGCCCGATAGCTGTGGCCTAATTGACTTTCGTTCAGGCATCATTCCTTTATGTTATGCAGATGTTGTGACGCCAACCTGAAGACGACTCGAATGAGTCTTGGGATACCTTCCGCCAATGCTAATGATAAGAACTGCTCGATAGGTTCCCACACTCGATACTCAAAAGACCAGACCAAAATCAAGGAAATGTAAACTTAAGGAATGAATGTCGACACGATACAACTAGCAAAGACTATGTCCTACCAGGAGAGACCCGCTACGCGGCCAATTCCATGTCTTGATTTGATGACCACAAACAATGAAATCGAACCTCCATAAATACTAGAAAATCCGATGTAGTCGGCCAGAGAATTAAATTTAAATATTATTTTTATTAATTTAAATTTATTATTTTAATATTATTATTTAATTTTTATATTATTTAAATATTTATTCAATTTAGCGTTTAAAAACGCTTTTTCCCGCTTAATCAAAATTTAGGGGAAGCAATCGAAATTTGGGGACATGACAAAAATTGTTAGCAGAATCATTTTCCAATTTAGCCAGCATTTGAGAAAGAGCATCAAAAACATATGACATCACTTTGGAGCAAGAATAGTTCAGTCCCTACAAAGTGAAGCATTCCTTCAGGTTAGAATCAAACCAGATATGTCAAAAAATACTTGATATATGTAACTGGGACCTAGTTTTGTATACATTGAAAGGGCTTTGGTTTCAGCAAGCATACGGAGTTTGATAGAAATTTGTATTATAATGCCTGCCTTCCTAGCATCAATTTATGTTGTTGATGGTATATGTTTCACTTATGTTGTGAAAATTGTGGCAAGAATTAGAGCCATTTCAAAAATAATGAACACATATGCATTCATAATAACCTATTCACCCTATGATTAAGGAGGAGAGAAGATTTTCGGCTTCAACCTATGATTAAGGAGGAATTGTTGTCCTTATTAGTGACATTCATTATTTTGAATAACATTATTAGTGAATCAAATAGTCAATTGTTAGATCAGTGAAAACATCCTAAAGAGGTATTTCCCCGAAAGTAACTATCAAGTAGCATTCTCCTAGATCCCAAATAAATCATGAAATTGGTGTGACCAATTGTTCAAATTTTCAATTTTACCCAAAAATTGCTAATGTACTAGATGAGATCACCATCATGCTTACATTGTGTGTTTCTAATACAAGTGGACGTCGAAAATCTTCTATCCTCAATCATAAGTTATGCAAAAGGACAACAATTGCTCTTTCCACTCAGTAATAATGTTATTCAAAATAATGAACACACTACTGCATATACACAAGATAGTCCATAAAATCATAGGTTGATGTTATAACATTAATGTGGACTCAATAAATTGAAGTGCACTACCAAAGAGGGCTCAATGATGATGTAGAATGCTGATTGTAGACCTCCAAACTTACTGAACATTACTAAAAATTGTCATATCAGACTGTTTGGGTCTGAAAAATGCCTTCAATCCACTGTACTTAATACCACAAATCACTGTATAACCACCATTTAATTGTAGGATAACAACACTACTGTACAACCCAATATGTAGAGACAAATCTCTCCGAAAGGACTGATTATTGCTGCAGAAAAAATAATAACATGAAATAAGGAAGTACATGTAAAATCCCTAACCCAGATTTTGTGAAGCAAACTCAATTTTTCTGATTTTAGAGAGCTGGAAATTCATCATACACTTTTTAATATGCTTACCAATGTGAATTTCTGAGTGTGAGAGTTACAGGACAGCTTGTTCCTGTGATCAATACTGAATAGAGTTTTCGTCCTCCAGAGATTGAGATGAACAGAGTTCGATCTCAAGAACCACAAGGGTTTCAATCAAAGAAATAGAATAAACTCAACATACCAAATGAACTCTCAATTCCCCTTTTAAAAGCTTTTTAAGGAACTTTCCAGAAACTCCTTTTTAAAATCACTTTATTAATTTATTAAACCTTTTAACTTCAAAAAGTGATTTATTTTATTTTTAAAACATTTTCGGCACTGAAAGTCACTTCTAAGCGTCTTATCATTTAAATCTTTTCATTCATTTTGTTTTGTCTCTCTTCAATGATTTTGTGTAGTTGTTTGAAGAACTTTTCTTCAAGATCTTGCTCTTTTGCATTTAAGATGACTTTCATTTTCTCAATCATTGAGTCAATGCCATCATATATCTCACCCAAACAAGGCTTATCCATGTCGGTAGAACGGATCATGTTTAATATGGGCTTAGTGAAATTGAGGAGATACTAAACACGATCCCACCAAATGTCATCTAGGATCATTTGTTTAACCTTTTTCTGCCCTTGTAGTGCTAGATTGCCTCCATATGGACCAATTTGGGCTGATGACCATGTTAGAAAGTGCCTCACAAACCTTTACAAGTCGTCTCAATGCAATTGTGTTGATGGAAAAACAGATCTTAGCAACCTATTTGAAAATCAAAATTATAAATAAAAAAAAAATTACAAAAATTTAAATTTAAATAAAATTAATTTTTTTTACTAAAGTGAAACATATTTAACTTATCTTCAGCAGCTCCAATTTCAAGAATGCTCTAAATATTCCTTGTGACATATGGTGGTTGGTGACAAACATTTGGATTTCTTCGGCCTCAACATACACATATTTGATCCAATTAAGTTTGGAGCCAAAATTTTGTAGTATAAGGTTGAGGGAGTGGACAGCACAAGTTGTCCAAAAAATGTGTGAATAATGATCCTCAACCAATAACCCAACCTCTCTACAATTTTTGGCATTGTCTATTATAACTTGCACAACATTTCAAGGGCCCACTTCCTCAATGGCTTGACAAAAAATGCTAGAAATAAATGCACCATCCTTCACCTCCCCTTCACAATCCACTACTCTCAAAAACATTGCCTCTTTAGGGGACACTGCAATAACATTGATCAATGGTCGATTTATTGCATCTTTCCATCCATCAGAAAGATGGGCACCCCTATTTCGGCCCACGAATCCCTTACGGGCTTCAAGGGCTCCTCTACAAACTTCACCTCTTTTTCCAATAAGGTGCTACACACCTTCTCATAACCTAGGCCCTTGTACCTTTTGGAGCCTCATTAATTGTTTTCACCATTTTTTGCCAATATGGTGAGTGAACAACATTGAATGCCAATCCATTTGCATTGACTCATCTCACTATGTGTTGATCGACAATCTCTTGAGATTTGTTATGAAATTCCATTTCCAACAATCACTTTGATCTCTTATGTGTATAAGCCATAGGTTGTTCTTAAGGTGTGGACAAAAATGAGTGGATCTCTGTAGGTTGAAAACGAGGTGGTGGAAGGGACTTCATCCCTCGAGATCTATTCTTTAACAAAGGATGATGTGATTTATGGCCTGCTGCTTGATTTGATTTTTCTTGCTCATCAATATATTCCAAGACTTGTGATTTTGGAATGCCATTACCACATTTGCCTAGGCAAAATTTGATGCCTTGTCCAAGGATCTTGCACAAATGGATTTTCATTCAATTGTATGAGCTCAAATATCTAATGTTACATTCACTACAAATCCAAACATAATCCCCACCACTTGGAAGCTGCTATACCATTATAGCATATTTCCAAAGGGGAGAGTTCAGGTCTATTTTGAAGTTGGGTCGGCTCATGGAGCTAGAACCGGATGCCATTATAATACCTAAGACAACAAGTTCAATAAACATCAAAGAATGAAACAAATGAAAACGAAAAATATATAAATACAACTTAATTCATTTACAAAATTAAGCATGTGTTAAATATACCTAGAAGAATGAAAACAAAACAAGAGAGTTCATTTGTAAAAAAAAATGTAGGAAAAAAAAAACAAAAAACTTAAAAAAACCTACCTCTTTTGAAAAAATCTTCCTCAATGATCTCCTTGGCAATAAATGAACTCACGCAAATGTGTAGGAATAGAAAAACAACTAGTTTGGAACGTTCAACAATCAATCTTCAACTCTATTCATGCAATGGAAAGAAAGAAAAAAAGTTCAGCAATGAAGGATGATATTTTTGTTTTTCATTCACAATATCACAAATGAGTTTGTTTTTGTCTTTTAGATTTCTTCTATACCACATTTTATGGTTTGGGGGGACGAATTGCACTTTTTGGATTAAAAAAAATTCAAATTAATGTAAAAAAACAATTTAAAAAATGGCAAAATTCACTCTTATGATGCAAGTACCCATCAAATTCACCCAGGTTTGCTCAGGATGGACCCACAAGGGAATGGTGGGACTCTGCCCAAACCCACAGGCGAACTGGATCTGGACTTGAACCTAGGCCAGACCAGACCAAAACCCAAGTCTTGCAGGGAGTAGACTAGTAACATAGATTACTATAGATACTATGGTTCATATTTATATATAATTAGTAATACTATCAATATTAGTTTCCAGATTAATATGGTATAGATAGTATGGTATTAATATATTTTTTCAAATATAATGAAAAAAATAAATGATATTAATATGATATAGATTATATGGTATTAATATAGTTTTTTCAAATGTAGTTAAAAAAATATTTTATTGTAGCTAATAATATTGTTGTATTAGCATATGCCATATCCATGTGCATGTACCTATACCCAATTCTGATTTGGTAACTTAGATAAAACTAATATCCAAGATGCAAAAGCTAGAAGAAACTCTCAAAAAGCACACAAGAAGAATTCCTGTGTGATGTCCCCGCTCTAGTCAATTATCAGGTGAAGTGTGTTAGCCTATTTCTTGGACCCTTGTGGGCTAACTGGATTGGTTAGAGGGTCAGTGGTATTTACTGGAGGAGTTGGTCGTTCTCATTTTCAGAGTTCAATGATTGGCTCACTGCAGGCCTTGGCATTTCAGGAGTTGACAGCTTCTGACAGCACAGAGATATATGGAGTTTTGAGGAAGTTATGATTATTTAAGTGATTTGAGTTATATTAATTTAATACTTTATTATAAAGTCAAATTGACGTTATTCTTTTAATATCACTTAAATATTCATAAAAGGGGTGATTTAAAATTAAATCACTTGTGCATAGAAGTGGGCACCCAAGTATTTAATTTTGGAACTATTGAAAAGTGAATTAAATATGATTTAAAAGATTTAAATGATGAAAGTGGCATCCTTTTCTTGAAATGCGTTCCTTTTGGAATATAAGGCATTTTGGCAATGAGAAACCCTATTCTTGATTATTTCGACTTTGCCTTGGCTTTCTTCTGTGCTTTCCTCTGTGATTAGGGTTTGAGCAATTTTTCCATTGGAGAACGATATCTCTTCGATGTTGAGCATTCTTCAGACTGTGAGAGACCAGTCGAATAGTGCAACTGTGAGGGCTTCATTCAGAGGTTCTACATGCTACAATCAGAGTTTATTGATTCAGTTTTACTTGTTTGCAATAAGGAAGGGGGTTTCTACACTTGAGGCATCCTCTTCAGCAATTCAACAGCTTCCAGCTTTGGCTCTTCAGCATTCTACTTGGGCCGTACTATTACATTGGGAAATGTGCCTTTTTGGGGAGGCGTGTGAAGTAACTAGTTGAAACGCCTCTCTTTTGGCTTTTGTTTGTATTCCATTCTTAGCGTCTACCTTTCTCAAGGGTTTGTATCCTGTTTCGGAGAGGGAGAAGTCAGATCTAGAGCCTAGGCGAGTTTTTTTGTCAGTTTTCATCAATTCCGGCTGGCAAACTGAGATACTTCTTTATTTAATTATTCTGGAGCATTTCGGGTATGTAATTCATTTGTAATCCCATTGTATGTACTGCAAAATAACATCTATTACATCTGTTGCTCAGAATATTACTGTATTGCATTTTTATGAGCTTTTATATGATGCGCTCCTTCTCTTCTGTCTACAAACTTTCCTTAAAAAACTAAAAAAAAACACAAATAAGATACGGAAAAATACAGGGGTTTCGAGTTGTGAGCCAGTAGGGTTCATCGCAGTGGTATCAGAGCACTGATCCTGCCAGCCTGAAGGATTAGCAGCTTCTATGCGGTCTCATCAGAATAGGTTTGACAGGTACTACTCACGCAGGGGTCCTGGTTTTCAGAGAAGTACTTTTGAACCATTTCCAGCGTTTCCGTTTGACGAACAGGAAGAAGAATTAGGCTTTGATAATATGGCTAACAGGGATGAGGAAGGTCCCTCTATGAATCGTTTGGATAACGAGGAAAGAGAGGCTAGAGATGTACTCAGAGGCATGGTGGCAGGCCAAGAACAGGTGGCGAATATCCTCCAGCAGCTGAGCACCAATGTTCAAAATTTGACACTTCATAGAGGTCAGAATCAGGATCGAGATCAGGAAGGAAGTATTCATAGAGAACCCCACAAAATCATTGCTCCAGCACGCACCTTTGAGAGAGCTACATGTCCTACTTTTATTAGAAATGAAGCTGATGAAGAGGAAGAGGTTGAACAGGGTGGTGAAGTGAACTTTGCTGATAACATCATGGCTATGCATGATGAATGGGATGCATTGCCTCCGAGAGTTAAGGAGCACCTTAACTTCGATCGATTCATGAGCTAGAAGAGAGAGTATAACCGTAACAGGAATGACAGGAGGCCTAGAAACAAACAAAATGATCTCAGACAGGCTACTAACAAACTGACCTTAGTTCACTATGATGGCAGTGGTAGAGTTACAACACGTGCCTAGGTGAGTAAGTTGGATACATTCCTGACACTACGTCCTATGCCAGAGGAAGATGCTATACGATTTGCAGCTCTCCACCTTGATGGCATAGCACATGACTGGTGGATTCATGGCATGGCAACACTACACCATGATAGGATTACCTCGTACCAGGAGTTTACTAATAGACTGGTAGAGAGGTTTGATAGACGTGATCCCGAGCTATTCTTCAGGGATCTTGCACAGTTAAAATAGTTGGGTAGCTTGGAATCTTACATTGGAGAGTTCCAGAGACTGTCCGTGATGGTGACAGGTATCTCAGAGAGAACGCTGATCATATTGTTTATTGAGGGTCTTTTCGAGCCCATGAAAGGTTGGATAAAGGAATTTGATCCACCTACTTTACAAGAGGCCATGAGGAAAGCTCGCAGTATAGAGCTCACTACACCTCGTAAACAATTTGGCTCGAAACCATCTACTTCCTACACTGATAACAAATCTGATCCAAAGAAGGATGATAATGCTGATCAAAAGAAAAAATTTGCAGCACCTTTAGATCGGGAAACAATGAATGATCTACGTAGAAGGAAGCTCTGCTTTTACTGCAAGGGCCCATATGACTTCAATCATGACTGCCCCCTCAAGCTTAAAGGGCAAAACAAACACATGGAATGGTTCTATGAAGGAGAAACGTTGACTGATTTTTCAGACCAGCAAGCTGCTATCTATGACACGGATGAAGAAAAATCAGAAAATGAGGCAGAAATTGAGGAAGAGAGTGAGCTACAGGAGGCTCATATGTCCAGCATGCAGAGAGAGGGATCTTTCAGGCTCCGTGGGATCTTAGCGGGTCAAAGAGTCATATCTCTTTTGGACACAGGTGCAACCCACAACTTTATTGATTCACGGTTAGTGGAGAAAAGGGGAATTCAAACTTAGCAGTTTGAAGGCACTCGAGTGAAGGTTGCAAATGGATACACTCTCAACTGCGAGAGGATGATTCCGGATTTGCCAATGAAACTCAACAATTTTGAGTTTAAGGCAGATTTTTATGTTGTGAACATGGGTGGAACAGATATAGTTCTCGGCATGAAGTGGCTTCATGCGATAGGTGAGTTCACACTTAATTTGCATGACATGGAGATGAAATTCAGAGTTGATAGCACAAATCATGTTCTTAAAGCCATAAAGGACAGCAATATAAAAGAAATTTCACTCCGAAGAATGGAACGTTTGATTTGGCATGACATGGTGGATTGGGCAGCAGAGTGCAAGGTAATGCCTTCACAGAAGGAGCAGCAAGATTCTTCTTATCATCCAGATATTCAGGCACTCCGAATCAAACATGCAAAGGTTTTCAATACTATCCCACCAGGTAGACCTCTTGATAGAGGTATTGAGCATATTATAGAGCTAGACGAGGGCACAAAACCTATCATGATCACTCCTTACCGGCACCCCAAGCGTTTAAAAGATGAAATTGAAAAAACTATTAAGGAACTTTTAGCTATGGGGCACATTAGGCCGAGTAAGTCACCCTTTGCTTCATCAGTTGTTTTGGTGAAGAAAAAGGATGGTACACTTAGGATGTGTATTGACTACAGGATGCTCAACAGGAAGACTATAAAGAACAGGTATCCTATTCCACGGATAGATGAGTTGATAGACGAGCTTCATGGAGCTTGCTATTTCTCAAAGATTGATTTGAGGACAGGTTACCATCAGATCAGAGTCCGAGAGGAGGATATTGAGAAAACCGCATTCCGATACCACTGTGGACATTATGATTTCTTGGTTATGCCATTCAGTTTAACCAACGCTCCAGCTACATTCCAGTCCACAATGAACAGGGTTTTCCATCCTCACTTGAGGAAATTTGTTTTGGTGTTCTTCAACGACATACTGGTTTACAGCAAGTCTTGGGAGGAACACATAGTTCACTTGGATGCAGTATTGAGCATATTGGATAGGGAGTCCTTGTACGCCAAGGAATCCAAGTGTGCACTAGGTTTGGGAGAACTTTTATATCTGGGTCACATTATCAGCAATGAGGGAGTCAGTATGGATCCAGAGAAAGTTCGTGCTATCATTGATTGGCCTACACCTGAGACATTGACACAGCTTAGGGGGTTTGTAGGTCTATGCGCCTTCTATCGTCGATTCGTTAGTGGATTCTCGCGTCATGCAGCACCACTGACCGATTTGACTAAGAAGGGAGCCTTTGTGTGGACACCATTAGCACAGGCGTGCTTTGAGAAGTTTAAACTTCTCATGACTACATGTCCAGTTTTGGCATTGCCAGATTTCACCAAGCTGTTTGAGCTACATTGTGATGCTAGCGGTGAGGGTATTGGGGCAGTCATCATGCAGGACCGACATCCTATAGCTTTCGAGAGCAGGAAGCTGAGAGGTCCTGAGAGGAGCTTTAGCATCTACGACAAGGAAATGTTGGCCATCATGCATGCCATGGCCAAGTTCAGGCAGTATTTGGTTGGTAGTAAATTTTGTGTTAAAACCGATCACAATAGTCTGAAACATTTCCTAGGACAACGAGATTTGAATGAAAGACAACAGAAATGGGTCAGCAAACTTCAGTCCTATGATTTTGACATCTCCTATGTCAAGGGTACACAAAATGTGGTTGCTGATGCATTATCTTGTTGCCCACACTTGAGCTCCATTTCAGAGATTGCAGAGGACTGGAGACACATGATAGTTGCGGAGTATGCTAAGAACCCGTGGGCTTCTAGCATAGTGGATGGAACAGTACAGGATGGCAGATACTCACTTGTAGATGATCTTATCATTTACAAAGGGAGGATATTTCTCATCCCAGGTTCTGAGATGAGGGACAGGGTATTGAGATCATTTCATGATTCACCTATGGCAGGACATCCCGGTTACTTTAAGACCTACAGGCAAGTACGGGAGAGATTCTCTTGGAAGGGTCTCAAGTCTTTTGTTCTTCGGTATGTCAAAGGAATGCCTTGTTTGTCAGCAGAACAAGCAAGAACATACATACCCTGCAGGATTACTACAGCCGCTTCCTATTCCTGAGAGGAAGTGGGAATGCTTGTCGATGGACTTCATTACGGGCTTGTCGAAAGCCCAAGGGAAGGACAACATTTTTGTGGCAGTAGATAGATTGACGAAGTATGCTCATTTCTTCCCAATCACTACTACTCACACAGCTACACAGGTGGCAGACTTGTTTTTCTGAGAAGTATTCATGTTGCACGGTTTGTCTCGGAGTATAGTCAGTGACAGAGATAGTAGGTTTTTGAGAAACTTCTGGCAAGAGTTATTCAAACTTTGCGGGACAGAGCTCACTCTGAGCACCAGCTACCATCCACAGACAGATGGGCAAACTGAGATAGTCAATAAATGGGTGGAGGGATACTTGAGGAATTACAGTTCAGGGCAGCAGAAGGCATGGGTGAAGTGGTTATACCTTTGTGAGTATTGCTACAATACCACTCATCAAATGAGTATTCAGATGACACCATATCGAGCATTATATGGATATGATGCTCCGAGTTTTCTAGATTTGTTGCTGAGTGATAGCAGAGTACCTAATGCTGGGGATCTATTACAGGAGAACCAAGACATTATGAGAGCACTCAGGGAGAACATTCAGAAAGCTCAAAATCAGCAAAAGCAATATGCTGATCAGAGGCATGTAGAGCGATCTTTCGAGATCAATGATTTGGTGTATTTGATGCTACAGCCTTATAGGCAGTCCACCCTTCGTAAGAAGGGCGCCGAGAAACTTAAGCCACAATACTATGGACCATTCAGAGTTGTCAAACGTGTCGGTGAAGTGGCTTATGAGTTAGATCTACCGGTGAACAGTAAGGTTCACAATGTGTTCCACGTGTCGCACCTCAAAAAGGCGTTGGGACAGCAGGTGACTCCTTCAGATTTACCACCCCTGGATGATGAGGGGAAGTTGATTTTGATACCTGAGGCCATTCTGGATTCCAGAGAGCGTCATCTTCGGAGGCGGGTTATCAAGGAATATCTAGTGAAGTGGAAAGATTTGTCGGCAGAGGATGCTACTTGGGAGAGTGACAGTATTCTTCAGCATCTAGCTTTGAGTTTGCTTGTGGACAAGCAAATTCGGGGAGGGCGAACTGTGATGTCCCCGCTCTAGTCAGTTATCAGGTGCAATGTGTTAGCCTATTTCTTGGACCCTTGTGGGCTAACTGGATTGGTTAGAGGGTCAGTGGTATTTACTAGAGGAGTTGGTCGTTCTAATTTTCAGAGTTCAGTGATTGGCTCACTGCAGGCCTTGGCAGTTTAGGAGTTGACAACTTCTGACGGCACAGAGATATATGGAGTTTTGAGGAAGTTATGATTATTTAAGTGATTTGAGTTTTATTAATTTAATACTTTATTCTTTTAATATCACTTAAATATTCATAAAAGGGTGATTTAAAATTAAATCACTTATGCATAGAAGTGGGCGCCCAAGTATTTAATTTTGGAACTATTGAAAAGTGAATTAAATATGATTTAAAAGATTTAAATGATGAAAGTGGCGTCCTTTTCTTGAAATGTGTGCCTTTTGGAATATAAAGCATTTTGGCAATGAGAAACCCTATTCTTGATTATTTCGACTTTGCCTTGGCTTTCTTCTGTGCTTTCCTCTGTGATTAGGGTTTGAGCAATTTTTCCATTGGAGAACGATATCTCTTCGATGTTGAGCATTCTTCAGACTGTGAGAGACCAGTCGAAGTAGTGCAACTGTGAGGGCTTCATTCAGAGGTTCTACATGCTACAATCAGAGTTTATTGATTCAGTTTTACTTGTTCGCAATAAGGAAGGGGGTTTCTACACTTGAGGCATCCTCTTCAGCAATTCAACAGCTTCCAGCTTTGGCTCTTCAGCATTCTACTTGGGCCGTACTATTACATTGGGAAATGTGTCGTTTTGGGGAGGCGTGTGAAGTAACTAGTTGAAACGCCTTTCTTTTGGCTTTTGTTTGTATTCCATTCTTGGCGTATACCTTTCTCAAGGGTTTGTATCCTGTTTTGGAGAGGGAGAAGTCAGATCTGGAGCCTAGGAGAGTTTTTTTGTCAGTTTTCATCAATTCCGGCTGGCAAACTGAGATACTTCTTTATTTAATTATTCTGGAGCATTTCGGGTATGTAATTCATTTGTAATCCCATTGTATGTACTGCAAAATAACATCTATTACATCTGTTGCTCAGAATATTACTGTATTGCATTTTTATAAGCTTTTATATGATGCGCCCCTTCTCTTCTGTCTACAAACTTTCCTTAAAAAACTAAAAAAAACACAAATAAGATAAGGAAAAATACAGGGGTTTTGAGTTGTGAGCCAGCAGGGTTCATCACATCCTGTAGTTCAAAAACTACGAATTGCAGTTATCAAAGATAATCATGAAGTTATAAGTAGAAATTTACAAGGTTATAATGGAAAAAGGATCTAGAGATTTGTATGACAAAAGAAGACTTGAAACTGTTTGTGGTTCCACATCAAGTGTTATTTACATACATAAATGAAAGTGAGAAAGAAGTTGACAACATAAGTTTAAAAAACAAAAAAAAAGAGTTAATTTTACTCATTCAAACATAGGCTTTGCCAGGAAATATCACAGGCAGGGACAAATTGAAAGGTTTTAATGAACTTTCTCGCACAGATACAACTTCTTGCAATAGCATTGTGGAGTAGCATCATATTCAATATTTGTCTGAAGTAACCCTTTTGTGATACTATTCACAAAAGAATGACACAACCCTTTATAATACTATTATAAAGGTATTGATGGATGGATTTCATAAACAAATATCAGCAGCTCACATTATCAATCTTTTAACAGTAATGGTGGCCAATGACAATTGACTTCCTAAAAAAAGATCTGATAAGATTAAAAAAAATTAAGTATGCCAAAAAATGCTTGGTTGATTAACAAAGTTAATGGAATTTCTAGCTATTCACTAAGATTTGAGTCTAGCTGCAGATTGGCCTGCCTGAATGATCTAAGGAAAATGTGGATGAGGGAAAGTGCAAGTTGCAGAAAACTTTGATTAGATAGACATATCTAAGGCCTTGTATCTAAAGATGAAGGAATATTGCCCTTTGCATCACCGCCTCTTAAGACATGTTTGTTGAAGATTCCAATAAAATCTTCAAAATAAATGCCTGGATTCTCGCAACTATCGGGACTTCAGACTAGAAGATCTACCAAATGCATTGAAAAGTAAAACTTAAAACATCTATCTAAATATTTGAACAGTTTTATGCAATGTAATAAAAAGGTGCACTCAGTGTTTAAAAAAAAATTGTTTAAAAGCATGGAAACAGTTTGCTTGAAAAGACAAACAATTTCATCTGTCGATGTCTGAAATATTGTGTTGCATTCTGAGAACACTAACAAAATTGTTAGAGAACATCATCAGTTGAAGGATGGTTTTAATAACAATATAATATATTGAGTCCATGTAATAAACGAATCAACACATTTTCCATTGAATTGAGAGCTGCTCAACTATTCATAAGAAATACATCTTCCATAATGAAACTTTAGTTGATAACATTTAACTAGAGCAGAAACATTAATTACAGGTCAGTGTTCCCCATCAAATTCAGAAGAAAAATGTAAATAGATAATTTCATACATCTGAATAAGAATTAAGACACAGTTTAGATATGAAATGCCAATCCAAACAAAAAAACGAATTATAAAATCTAGGGATTGATACAGTCCTACAAACCTGAAGATGATCATATTCATGCTGGAAAATCCGTGCATGGAAATCTTTCAATTTCAAAATGAATTTCTTCCCTGTTAACTTCTGAGCTTCAATCTTTACAGACAAGGGTCTCTGCAAATGGATTGCAAGATAAGAAATAGATTAGCAAATCAATTACGGTAATTCTGAGAAGGCTAAATCTAGAACTTTTATTCAAAATATTGTTTATAGAGAGGGAAAAATGTGAGTGCAGTACAAAATTAATGTACCATGTTACACAATAAATAACAAATTACAGAATAGAGCAATCAAGCAAAGCTAAACAACATTCTACAAGAAAAGAAGATACTAGAAACGAACCACAAACCTACAAGCTACCATCATGCTATATTAAAAGATATTTAACTTTTGTCCATGTCAAGGCAGCCCACAGTTGCTGGAATATTTGCAAAAAATAAAAAGTCACAAAATGTATCTCTATTTGCAGAAAAATTTGGGTCTAGATAGTCGTCTATTGCAATTCTACAAGATGTATCATGTGTTTGGACTTGCTTTCTTTAAAGTGAAAATATATGTGAGCTACTCAATGCAGGCCTTATCAAAATCATCCGTACAGGATATCATGGAATATAATATCACATGCACATTACATTCCTACAAGAATTTCACACTCGCATAGTGTTCAAGCATTACAATATAACACAGAACAATGGAGCACAGAAATATAGAACAATGTTTCTTCATTTATATCTCAGACAATGTACAAGCCTCTATCTAATGGAAGCACTTGGAGATTTATGGTGGTTTATAGGAACTTTTGGCTCTCAAGTGATTTTTGAAAATCTAAAGCAATTCTGACTTGAAAATTTCATCAAATCCTCTAAAATAGGATGAAATCTTTCTTGAAGCCTCTAAAACTTGTGTTACCCCTATGAAACTCCGTTTCCAGGTTTCTTTTTGCTAGTCAATTGTTAGTTAATCCTCAAGTTTGCATTAGGTTCAAGTCAACCATTGTCCTTCCAGCTAGTCTGCATAAAAGTTTGTCCTATCATTGTCCTATTCACTGACAATTTTGCAAGGTGAAGATTGTCTCAAGCATGATAAGGAATAAACAATTATGTTGTTCAAGGACAGATTGGAGAAAAAAGAACAGATCAACACACAAAAACTGTAATGTCCCCTTTTTAGCTAGCTTTTGTGTTTGTCGGATTAGCCTATCATTAGGTCCTCATAGGCTAATATTGGTGTTTAGAGGGCCCTATGTGGGAGTTATATGGTTCTTCAGATGGCAGTTTATAGTGTTTTCTTCTCCAGGACTTGGGCGTATTTTGGGGTTGCCTTCTGGAGGTGTTACAGGCTCCATTTATGCACACTTACTATTTTTAGTAAGTGCCTTGGACGTTGGGGTCCAACCTTACTATTTATAGTAAGGCATCCTGATGAGCAGTATCGACAGTGGGCTTCCCCGTGGCGTTGTCAGAATTGATTGATGTTGATTATTTATGGAGTTATGATATTTTAATTATTATTAATGTGATTACTTTAATACTAGTTAAATATTAAAAGTGAATATCATTAATGAGTTATTTGACCTTATAATATATGGTTTATTTTATAACATAAGGTCATTATTTAAAAGGCATAAAGTGGGTGCCATTTATGAGTTATATTACTTGGAAACAAAAGAAAATGACATTTATTATATTTAATGTATTAAAAATGCTTTGGAAATCGTGCCATTTGGGGGAAGTATAAAAAGCTTATGAAAAAGCATTCTCATTCATTCATTCATACTTGTGCAAATTTCAAGAGCTTTTTGTGTGAAGGAGAAACAAGGGTTATTTGCTGCAAATCAATCTTGGAGAACATAAACTCTCCCAAGTTTAGTGATCTATAGGTGTGCAATACCACCCAAATATTGCTCTTTTAGGTGGCTTCATTCAGAGGCTGCAATTGTGCTTACTGGAGATAGTTATTTCAAGATTCTCAGAGGTTCTTTGTTTCAAATCAGAATATATATATCTATTGTTATTCTCTTTGCTGATCATTTTCTTTAGCAAGCACATGGGGGTTTATTTAAGCAGGCCATACCATGCTTAGTTGACCGTACCATTCCTTGCTAGCCGTACATACTCATAAGAGTCGTGTGGGGTTTTATGGAGTGAAACGCCCAAGTTCTTTAGCCACAAACTTCATCATTCTTGGCGTCTAGAATTATGAGAGCATTTGCATTTAATTCTGCGGTTGTTATTCTGAGGGTTTGGAATAAGGCATCCATGTTTGCAAGCTTCTAGTTTGTTTGTTTCTATTACAGCACCTTGACAAAGTGGCAAACATTTTTTGGGTATGTTTGATTTAGATATTAGATGGTATTCTATGAACTGGGTTGTTGTTATAATCGAAAAAATCTCAATATTCTGATTCTACTAAAATTCTAGAAATTTTTAGCTAGTTGTGGTATTGAAAAAAGTGAAATTTTCTATTATGCATTTGCTGAAAATTCTTTAGTTTTCTGCACTTTATTTCTGTTTAAAAGCATTCAAAAACATTGCCAAAACACAAACAAATCAATCAACAATACAAACAAAAAACAAAGACAGGCAAAATTAGAAAGGTAAATATCCTATCAGGGGTGGGATATCTCAGTGGTATCAGAGCTTGGATCCTGCCATCCTGTGTTGAGTGAACACACTCATAGTTTTCAGTTCAGATTTAAAAGTATGGGTTCAGACAGTGACAGAGAGTTGGTATCAGGTGATAGAAAGTGGTTGGCAAGAACACTCTATGAAACAGGTAGTAAGCTTGGCAGTCAACCTCAATCCGGGTATGATACCTTGGTCACACTGAAAATAATAGAAGAATGTTTGAGTCTTGTTGGACAATCGCCTTCTGATTTGTTGCAGATAGCAATGACGCCAGTAGTGACTTCTTTGGGTGAGCACGGGGTATTAAGACACAAGAACCAGGAGATAAGGCTCACAGTTACTCTTTGCCTTAGCGAAATTATAAGGATTACAGCTCCTCAAGTTCCTTATAATGTTGGAAAAATGAGGGAGGTTCTGCAGTTGATTATTGGAAGCTTTGATGGGATAGGTGATATCAGGAGTCCTTCTTTTGAGAAGAGGGTCACGGTCCTAGAGTTGATGGCACAGGTGAGATCGTGTATTGTTATGATTGACTGTGATTGTAATGACCTTATTTTACAGATGTTTCGTCTTTACCTGGATTCCATTAGTGAGGAACATGATAAATCTATTCAAGACTACATGGGGATCGTTATGACTTCAATTATTAATAGTGATGAAATTTCCCAGCCTGTCTTATGTAAGATAGCACCCCTATTTTTGTTTTTGTTTTTTGTTTTTTTTTGTTGAAAACTCTGTCTGTTGATTGCTTGTTTCAAGATGGTCTATATTTTTTTATTTTTTTTCCATATGTTTTTGCAAGGGTAAGAAATGTAACGTGCAGATTGCAAAATACAGTAAACATTAAAAACTGAAATCTTTTCAAGAGAGATTGTAACCACCAACATAAGTCTTCATATTATGATATAAATCAGAACTTTTACAATATTAAAATCAGACTCAAATGAACCTGTTACAGCAGCAATATGAGTGCTGGGAATGGTGAATATAACCACCAGCAATGGCCAACAACTCCTTTGATTTCCCAACGCCTAGGGCTCTCTTCTCCAATGCCAAAAACCCAGATTCAAACTCCACTCCAGCAGCCCTCAAAACTGATTTCTTTCCTGGCAAAGGGCGCCCCTCCTAGAGAAGTCGACCTGCTTTTAAAAATAAAAGCCTCCACCAAAATTACAATCTAGTACTCAAAACGATCGGTAAGAGAAGGGCCTTCCAATGGATCAATACCCAGAATGAAAGCTTCAGGCAAATGAAAGCTGTGAATCAAGAACCAGATTCAGGTCCATGACTGCGGTCGCCCAGAAACTGAAGAAAAACTCACCAAAAACTTCTAAACTCACACCAAAACTATAGCAAAATGAAAACACACCAAAAAATCAAAGAAATACTGAAATATCTTCAACTTTTCTCCTTTGAAAATCAATCTTTGAAGCTCCTATAAATTCTAACTGTCAACCAGCATCAATATCTGACTAGGGTGGATATTTCACCACCGAAATCAGCCCAACAATGGAGGGGTTTCGTCCTCACACTGCAGCCCAGGCAACCAGAGAAACTCCAGCAACATATCAGTAAGTTGTCAAGTCTGGATAATGAAAATGAGAGCCAAACTCATATTTTAAACACTTAGGGCAAATGGACTCCAAAAAGCATTTAATTTCTTTCTAAGAAATGGGCACCCCTTTTCACCCTTTTAATTTTTAAACATTTAAATGTCCTCATTTTGGCGTCCACTATTAAAGTCCCTTTTGAAATATTAAACTTTAAAATATTTCACTCCTTTGCAAGGGCATCTAACTCCAAAAGTGAAATATATTTTTAAATTGACTTTTAAAAACAACTTAAAGTTGTTCACTAGGTGCCTTGGTCCTTTTTAATGACCACTTTACCCCTTGATATAAGTTATAATATAACTTTATAATCCAACTTAATAAAATGCCTGAGTTGTCAAATAAAATAAATATTAAACTGCAACCTTAGGCTCTCCAACTAAAAACTGGACAATTTCACTGCTGCAAAGCACAATCCTAGAACCAACTCCCCAATGGTGACTTACTAAAAATAGCACTGCTATAAATAGTAAGTATATGCCCAAAACCTAGAATTGAGTGAAACTGAAGACCAATGAGGAAACTGTGACCAACTAAAGATAGCAACATCAATACTGGCCACTACTATAAATAGAAACCCCTTTGGAAAACCCTAAACTGAGCTGCTAAAAATAACACTTACTATAAATAGCATACTGCTAAAAATAGCGACACCAAATACATTTTGAGCACAAACCGGACAGTCATTGCAACTTACTAAAAATAGTAAGTCCGGAAAAGATTGTCAGATGCAGATGCATGTCATACCACTGCGAAGCTCTCTGAAAACCCAGAAAGAATCCAAAACCCAATCCTGCATGCAAACCCCTGATCAAAATGCATGTCACCTCCACAAAATGCATGTCACATCCCTTTGAAGCTCTCCAAAAACCCAAAAAGAATCCATAAACCAAACTGCGATACTCTGACATGCAAATCCCTGAATCCACAACCGAAACCTCCAAACAGCTGGAAACCCTAATTCTGCATCTGACTAGTCTACAAGCGTCTAGGAAAGGGCTAACTGTCTCTGGAAAGCGTAGTGCTAAAAATGGGGACATTACAATCCGCCCTTCCCAATATTGTTTTCCCTCAAGCAATGCCTCCACAACTCCAAAAAAATTCAAACTGATATGCGCCCAAACAAGTATAATCCCAGGGTCCCATGTCCGTCTCAAGAAGTACCCACCATGTTGACACTGCGCCACTTTGATCACATAAGTGAAACCATCATGCCCAAACTGCACTAACCTCCCTTGTAACCCCTAAAGTAACCATCCATGGAATTCAAACTAAAGAGTCTGGAAGAACTAAAATCATTACCATGTAGCATCTCATGCCCAAAAGTCTCTGAGTAGTCAATACCAACAATGCCAAGGTCTATCATAAACCTGTGCAATAGGAAAAATAATCTACTCAACTCAAAATCAAACTCCTCAGCCAAACTCCATATGGTATTTGATAGAGCCACGACTGCATAGATGACTTCTCCAAATCTCCTTGCAAAGGGGAAAACAATCCTGTGCAAGAGCTCAACCAATTCATTCCCATAACTCCACATGAATCTACTATGCCTCGTCTGAATTATTCTGATACAACCATGGAGACTTCGGAAAATTCTTACAGTCCCCACTCCAACAGCCTCTGAATGATAAAACAAAGCATGTGGGGGTTCGCTGTCCTTAATCAATATTGTGAGAAGACTATCAAAATTTGCATCACAAACCTCCATAAGATGAACTCGGGGAGTAGGAAAGGTCTAAAGGAACAGACAACCACTGCTATTCAAGGCTGGGATCAACAAAAGATAATGCACTCTACACAAGGAATAATAGCAGTGCCATAGGAAACCCCAAGTATGAACATGTGAAATGAGCATCTTGTCACACTCAATCATCTCGTAAGTGGCTGGGAAACACACCCAAGAAATCTCCAACTAATATCTACCACCTACTTGACAAGAGATGATGAACCAACTCTTCTGAACGAGAGTAACTCCCCATGTAAGGTGGTTGGTCTGCTCCAAATCAGCAAGCTTGTGTCTCAAAAACTGTCCCTGTCTAAGCCAAAGATTTCCCCCAAGAGTAAATATCTATTCCTCTCTCCAATCCACACTCAAAATTTCTTTCCAATCCATTCGTTGATGTACCAATGAGACCACTAGATGGCTGGTAAGGAAGATAGCAGCACCACTAATTCTGAAATTTTGATCCTTATCCCTCCATGAATCCCTGTAATTGTAATCTAATCTTATCAGATTTAATCCTAAATGAACCTATGGAAATTCTAAGCTTAAAATTCTGTTCTTAATTCTAAGTCAAATTTATTTCTTTTGTGTCAAATGTGCTGATTGCAGAACATTTATCGATTTCAATATTTTGCAAGTAAGGGAATGAAGTCCCATTTATATGAGGGAGACACGCCTCAAGGAGAGACGCGTCTCATGAGAGGACATGTCTCCACAAAGTGAAGACACGTCCGCTCATGGGACATGTCCCTTGAGCACGCGGGCTTCCTTAACAACCGAAGCCATTCGGTGTTAACAAAGACTAATATGAGTGTTTTCAACAATCATCTAATATGAATTCAATTTATCCATTTTTCAATTTTGATCATCTTCAGAAATTCAAATAACTTATTTGATGGATTTATATTTTAAGAACAGTTTGGTTAAATATAAATGATGATGATGCATGAATGCAATCATCATTTATATCTAACCGAAGCTATCTTAAATCAACACTCCCTCTTAGCTAGGGAAGATATTCCAAATCAAATAAGTGGAGATATCACCTACACACGTGATATCAAGATATGATATGTTTTCATAAGATTGTCAAGTCACATGACATTCTTCATAATCACATCTTCATTATGGTATGTGCACTGACATCAAGTCACATGATGTCTACCATAATAATTCATGGCATATCCACAGATGTATATAGTTCTCCACCATGATTATCTCTTAAGGATCACAATGATCTTCAAATGACATCAAGTCCATGATATCCATCAAAGTGTCCAAGAGATACTATCATGACATGTCCACAGATATCAAGTCACATGATATCTATCATGATAGTTCAACTCAACATTGTAGAGTCATCACTTTACAATGTCACATACAAGTGTTCATTATTAGAAAGATCGTCACCTTTCAATAATGTACACAGGGGGAGCGGGCCCATAAGGTCATGGAGTCACACACATGACAAAAGAGTTTACACATTAAACATCATTTAAATATATTAGTACAACTTCTAAACAATTTTGAATTTCAAACATAATATCAAATTACATTTCAATCATACCAAGCTTCTTCCTGAAGTGTTCAACCTTGATTCGGGAGAGAGGTTTGGTGAGAATGTCTGTTGTTTGATCATTTGTACTAATATACTCCAACTGGATCACATTCTTTTCTACCATGTCTCTTACATAATGGTAGGGGATCTCAATGTGCTTAGATCTATCATGGAATACTGGATTTACAGAGAGTTTGATGCAACTCTGATTATCACAATGAATGATAGTAGGATTCAAGGGCTCACCAAAGAGTCCCACAAGCAATTTCCGGAGCCATACTGCTTCTCTTGCCCCCATAGAGGCTGCAATGTATTCAGCTTCTGTCGAGCTTTGAGCTACGAAGACTGTTTTCTGCAGATCCAAGAGATCATAGCCGATCCCAAACTGAAGCAACATCCTGATGTACTTTTCCGATCGGTTACACTTCCAGCCCAATCTGAATCAGAGTATCCATGTAGATCTAGTTGATTATTTTTGTAAAGAAGACCATATCCAATAGTGCCTTGAAGATATCTCAATATATGTTTCACAGCCATAAGGTGAATTTCCTTTGGCTCACACATGAACTGGCTTAGAGCATTCACTGCATAGCAAATATTAGGTCTGGTGTTAACCAGGTACATCAGTGATCTAATCATTTTTCTATATAGAGTAGTATCTGCACACTTAGATTTTGCTATTGCTTCTTTTAGTTTGTGAAGGTTGGTTTCCATAGGTGTAGACATGGGTCTACAATCCAACATTCCAAATCTCTTCAGAATATCAATAGTATACTTCCCTTGGTTTAGTATGATGCCATCTGATTTCTGCCATACTTCTAAACCTAGGAAGTAGTGTAAGATGCCCAAGTCTTTCATGTCAAACTCTGAAGTTAGATCCTTCTTTCCTTGAGCAATGAGGTGATCTTCTCCTGTTATCAGCAGGTCATCAACATATAAAATAATTATTAACATATCACTTTTGATTACCTTAAAGTAAAGATTTGGGTCTGCATCATTCTTGGAGAATCCTAGTCCCAAGAGGTAGCTGTCAATTCTTTCATACCAGGCCCTGGGTGCCTGTTTAAGTCCATAGAGTGCTTTCTTTAGTCTGCATACATGTGAGTTAGGTTTATGTATCACAAAACCTTCAGGCTGTTCTAGATAGACTTCCTCTTCAATGGTTCCATTTAGAAAGGCAGTTTTCACATCCATTTGATGAATCTTCCAACCTTTAGCTGCTGCAATGGCTATCACTGCTCTCACAGATGTGTAACGGGCAACAGGTGCAAATGTTTCTTCATAATCAATGCCTTCCTTCTGTGAAAAACCTCTTGCCACAAAACGTGCCTTATGTTTTTCTATACTGCCATCAGCAGCATGTTTGATTTTGAAGAGCCATTTAGAAGAGACAACAGATTTCTCTTTTGGTCTAGGCACAATATCCCATACATCATTCTTTAGAATGGACTAATACTCTTCCGTCATAGCGTCCTTCCATACTTGATGTCTGAAGGCTTTTGAAACACTAGTGGGTTCTGAATTTATGATGTCATTCATTAGAGCAACATAGCTTGAGAACCGTTTGGGTCTTTTACTCTCCCTAAATGTTCCTTTGGGTGTTGCATGATTCTCAGCTTCTTTGATCATCTTTCTAGCCCAAAGTGGCCTCTTCTTGCTGATGTCATTTGCATTCTCATCTGAAGTAGATTGAAGTTCATTTGGCATTTCCTCAGGATACTCCCTCTGAATCTCAGGAGTAGGTTCCACTTCTAATACCCTAGGGGAATAATTTTCTATCTCACTAGAACTTCTTGCCCTTTTGAATGCAATGTCTTCTTCAAAGATGACATCTCTGCTCAATTGAATTTGATTCTGCCCGGGTATGAATATCCTGTAGGCCTTGGAGGTTTCACTATATCCCATAAATATCCCTTTCTTTCCGGAAGGTTCTATTTTGAATCTCTTCTCCTTGGGTACATGAATATAGACAGGGCAACCAAAAATCCTGAAGTGACTAATATCAGGTTTTAGACCAGTAAATGCTTCTTCAAGAGTTTTGTTATCTAGGTGAGAATGAGGACACCTATTTTGGATGAAGACAGCAGTTCTAGAGGCTTCTGCCCAGAATGAGGTTTCAATGTTTTGGTTAAGCAACATTGCTTTTGCAGCTTCTACAATGGTTCTATTTTTCCTTTCAGCAACCCCATTTTGTTGAGGGTTGTAGGCTACTATAAACTCCCTCTTAATCCCAACATTCATGCAGAATTCCTTAAAGATTTCAGAGGTGTATTCTTTCCCATTGTCTGTCCTTAAGATTTTTATTTTCTTCCCAGAGAAGTTTTCAGTAAGAGCTTTGAACTCCTTGAACCTTTTAAGGATTTCTATTGACTCTTTACACTTAAGAAAGTAAATCCAGGTCTTCCTAGAGAAGTCATCTATAAATATGACATAGTATAGGAAGCCTGCCTTGGAGGGTACAGACATGGGTCCACATAAATCAGAGTGAACCAATTCTAATACATTTTGGGTTTTGCTCAAGCTAGTGTGAAAGGATCCCTTTGTATTCTTACCTAGGGCACAACCTTTACAAGTTCCTTCATGAATAGGTTTTAACTTAGGTAATCATGTTACAAGTTTTTCCAAGGAAGGTAGGGCACGGAAATGAAGGTGTCCTAATCTTCTATGCCAAATTTCATTTGAATCAGAAGTATCAAGGGTTAGGGCTTGCTTGACTTCAGTGCATAGTTTATAAAGATAACCTTGTCTTACACCTATGTTTAGAGCTTTCTTTATAGTTGAGTTCTTAGGCCATGCCAGAACTTTCCCATCCATAAAGGTAACCCTATATCCATTGTCTTCAAGAGCAGATATGGATATTAGATTCCTCTTTATTCCAGGTACGAATAAAACTCCAGTGAGTTGAAGGGAGAGACCAGATTTCAATGTGATGGAACAAGTTCCAACCCCTTTTACTTGATGTGTAGAATCATCCCCAATTGTTACTTCTTCATCAAACTCTTCAGTCATAGTGTCTAAGTGTTCTCTAAACCCTATGATGTGCCTTGAAGAACCACTATCAATCACCCAGTTGTTGATATTGTTAGATACTTGACTTGATAAGGCTGAATAGAATACAAATTTCTCAAAATCATGGTCTGAATTTGGGTTTCCTACTTTAGCAAATGATGCTTGTTGTTTTGATTTGTCAGGGCACTTCATTGCATAGTGCCCATATTGATCACATCTAAAACATTGTACTTGAGAGATGTCTTTCCTCCTTTTGAATGATCCTTTTCCATGGGAATTTTTCTTTCTCTTAGATGATCCTTTCCCGAAGGAGTTTTTCTTACCCCTTTTATTAGATGATGTGTTGAGCACTTGAATGTCCTCATCTATGGATTTATGTTTGTTTTCTTTTGTTGAGAGTCTTGTTTCCTCTTGAAGGCAGTTTGTTCTTAGCCTATCAAAGTTGGGGAGTTCAGATCTTGCACTTATTCCTTGAACAAATGGCTCCCATGAGTTTGGTAGGCCTCCTAGTGCAATTAGTGTTAACTCTTTGCTGTCAATTTGATATCCAATTGTAGATAATTGATCCCTTAGTTCAATGATCCTCATGAAGTATGCATTAATAGTTTCTCCTTTGTTTATTTGGACATTGTTGATTTGTCTCTTTAATGCAAGAGTCCTACTGGTGTTGTTTATCTCATAGGTGCTCTCAAGGGATTTGAACATTAGATATGCAGTTTCATGTTTTGCTAGAATAGGTACTATGTGGTCCCTAACTGCATCTACTAAGATTTTCATGGCTTTTTCATTATTCTCAATCCATTGAGTTTTCTCAGGATCATTCTCTGGTTCCCTCTTGTTTTCTCTCACAAATGAGTCTAACTTGTTTTCTTTGAGAATCATCATGATTTTGAATTTCCATGAGGTGAAGTTGTTTGCTCCCTCAAGACGATCTTCAAATCTGATCACACTTGACATTATGAAGAATGAGATGTGAATTCGATTTTTCAAAAAATATGAATTTTTCCTAAGTAATTTGATATCTAGATTTGATTTGGATTCACTCAACTTGGCTCTGATACCATGTAATTGTAATCTAATCTTATCAGATTTAATCCTAAATGAACCTATGGAAATTCTAAGCTTGAAATTTTGATCTTAATTCTAAGTCAGATTTATTTCTTTTGTGTCAAATGTGCTGATTGCAGAACATTTATCGATTTCAATATTTTGCAAGTAAGGGAATGAAGTCCCATTTATATGAGGGAGACACGCCTCAAGGAGAGACGCGTCTCATGAGAGGACGTGTCTCCACAAAGTGAAGACACGTCCACTCATGGGACGTGGCCCTTGAGCGTGCGGGCTTCCTTAACAACCGAAGCCATTCGGTGTTAACAAAGACTAATATGAGTGTTTTCAACAATCATCTAATATGAATTCGATTTATCCATTTTTCAATTTTGATCATCTTCAGAAATTCAAATAACTTATTTGATGGATTTATATTTTAAGAACAGTTTGGTTAAATATAAATGATGATGATGCATGAATGCAATCATCATTTATATCTGACCAAAGCTATCTTAAATCAACAATCCCTCCAACCATACCCAATAAGTTGTGTCATACCATGCCAAGGATGCCAAACAAGGGTACCCATCCAAGAATGATCCCCAACACACCGGAAAGAAAATACAACACGTCTCCAAGTGTCCATCATAACCAACTGCACTCTCAAAGAATTAGTGTTTTCTCTCAAGAACCCCTGAAGCCTAACCATAAAAGCATTCACATTTGAAGAGCATGGAACCAATGTTGTCTTCAATCCCAACTACAAAAACGGACTAGGAGGAGCCAAAATATCACTCAACCGAAGGGATGGATTGTCAAGGACATAAACAATCTACTTTGGTACTTCTTTCTCCCCTTCCTCCTAAGTAACAAGTCTGATTTCTTCACTCCTTGCTGCTGTCATGAATTTACCAGCAGCTACTAAGACTTGTTTGGTTGACTTCTTGATGTCAAGGACATTGAAAATATCCCAATTCAACACTACCCAAGAGGAGACTTGATCCTCAAACCCACTTATATGTTCATTAACAAGTAGCCTCAGAAGAGTACCACTCACCAAGTGAGGCATGTCCTCATGATCTGATATCTTATCATTGATATGCTGAAAATCATACTCCATCTCATGCTCAGTCACTTCACCACATGTATTATCATCCATCACAACGAGAGGGTTATCATAAATTTCTTCAACACTCAATTCAAAGAGAGGATTGTCAAAAACTTGGAAGTCATCCCTTCCCTCTTGCTCACTTCCATCTTGCTGATCCAAATCTGCACATGCAACTTTTGATTTTCGAGGAACATTCTCCAAGTCAAACTCTTCTTGTAGACTATCAAGCTCTTCAATTACCTGTTTGATTTTTCCCACCCTTTGTTCATTCTCCTGTTCTCTCGAAAGTTTGAAATCAGCTAGCTGCTCTTCTACCTCCATTAATGCCACTTGAGTGTTTTCTAACATCTCTTTTGTTGACTCAAGCTCAAGAGTAAGCTCATCAACTTGGCTCTCCTTTTCTTGGAAAACACCCATGATCTTCTTTGCAATTTCAAAGGCATATGCTTGATCTCTGGTCAAGTGTATATATGCTGATTTCAATGTCTCCAAAAATTCTTTAACAAGTTGCAACTTAGGGAGAGTTGCTTCATCCTTAACCCCTTTCTGTTTCTCATCAATTTGTGCCTTCCAATAGAGTTCTTCTATCAAACTGTGTGTTTGGTCAAATCTAGATAGAGCTTGCACTTCATCTTCAACAGACTCCCTGAATTGTTCTTTCCATCTATAAGCATGCAAAGGTGGTGTACTGCTGATAGGCTGTAAGTAAAAATCAGAACTCTGTTCTGTGTCTTTGCTGCCCTCATAGCTGCTCCAAGACTCCCTTTCTTCACCACCCACTAGCTGTGAATGCTCAATATCTAGATGATGATCAGCTTCGTGCGCTAATAAATCTGATTTTTGCTCAAGAACACCATCAAACTCTTCAATATCAAGAGCCTCATAGACCTCTAAATCTGCTTCCACCTCACTATCACTTTGATCAAATGAGATGGCAGCCCCAAACTCAAGCATATTGTCACCACTAGTTGCTGATATAAAATCCTCTTCAAGTTCTTTGTCATCCTTAGGTGTCATCACACCTGAATCCCAAATGCTATGGGACTGATTTTTTTGATCAATAGGGAAGTGTTCATTGTACCCCTCTTGGAGTGTTGACTCTTGGAATAAGGCACTATGATCAAAACACATGGTAGCCCCCAACTCACAACCAAGATTACCATCATTGGTATGATGATGATGCTCTCTAGTAGGTGCTGTTTTGAAGTTTTCAGTAGCTCCAAACTCAACATTAATGGCAGCAACCTTCTCAAAGAGATCATTTTGTAGTTGTTCCATACAAACTTCTCCAATGGCAAACTCATAACTTACTTTATGTTCTGTGTTTTGAGTGACCTCTGATTTATCCCCAACATCATCACTATGGAAATGCTCATAAGATGATTCAATGACGCCACCCAAGTCACCAACACTGTAATAAAGCAAAGAGTCCTCAATGCTAACTGTTTGGAAATCATTCTTGCCTTCAATGAGCCCATCATCTATAGGTATATTTCTGATCTCATCATGAATAGTCATAGTCGTACCAAAAAGGTCTCCTTGATCACTTGTCATAATTTCTCCATGTGAATATTCCTCACTTGAAGAGGGGCAAGTAATTCTCTTTTTGAATCTTCACTTTCCAACTCATCATTCTGCTAAAATGAACCCGTGTTGCTTTCCTCATTGTTTGCCTCTATTTCTTGACCATTGCCACGCTATGTTTCAAGCCTTTCAGGAACATCTGTAAGCTGCAAATCATCTTGTAGCAATTCATCCTTCCTCTCTTCTTCTTTTTTCCCTTTTCTCCACACAACTTCTTCTATTGGTCCATCCAAGGACAAGAACTGATTGAACGTGAGGACATCTCGAATTTCCTTAGGAAGTGAGTGATATTCTCTATGCCTAGTACAGATATAATCACAAAAATTTGATGTATACATATTTCAAAAGGTAGAGGACCCACTGCGGTAATCTGTTATGCAACTACCGACACCACAGGCTGGCAGGAAGAATTTGGCTTTGATACCACTGTAAGATAGCACCCTTGTTTTTGTGTTTTTTTTTTTTTTTTGAAAACTTTGTCTGTTGATTGCTTGTTTCAAGATGGTTTGTATTGGTTTTTTTTTTTCCCATATGTTTTTGCAAGGGTAAGAAATGTAAAGTGCAGATTGCAAAATACAGTAAACATTAAAAACTGAAATCTTTTCAAGAGAGATTGTAACCACCAACATAAGTCTTCATATTATGATATAAATTAGAACTTTTACAATATTAAAATCAGACTCAAATGAACCTGTTACAGCAGCAATATGAGTGTTGGGAATGGCGAATACAACCACCAGCAATGGCCAGCAACTCCTTTGATTTGCCAATGCCTAGGGCTCTCTTTTCCAATGCCAAAAACCTAGATTCAAACACCACTCCAACAGCCCTCAAAACTGATTTCTTTCTTGGCAAAGGGCGCCCCTCCTGGAGAAGTCGACCTACTCTTAAAAATAAAAGCCTCCACCAAAAATTACAATCTAGTACTCAAAACGATCGGTAAGAGAAGGGCCTTCCAATGGATCAATACCCAGAATGAAAGCTTCAAGCAAATGAAAGCTGTGAATGAAGAACCAGATTCAGGTCCATGACTGCAGTCGCCCAGAAACTGAAGAAAAACTCACCAAAAACTTCTAAACTCACACCAAAATTGTAGCAAAATGAAAACACACCAAAAACTCAAAGAAATACTGAAATATCTTCAACTTTTCTCCTTTGAAAATCAATCTTTGAAGCTCCTGTAAATTCTAACTGTCAACCAACATCAATATCTAACTAGGGTGGATATTTCACCATCGAAATCAGCCCAACAATGGAGGGTTTTCGTCCTCACACTACAGCCCAGGCAACCAGAGAAACTCTAGCAGCATATCAGTAAGTTGTCAAGTCTGGATAATGAAAATGAGAGCCAAACTCATATTTTAAACACTTAAGGCAAATGGACTCCAAAAAGCATTTAATTTCTTTCTAAGAAATGGGCACCCCTTTTCACCCTTTTAATTTTTAAACATTTAAATGTCCATCTTCTCATTTTGGCGTCCACTATTAAAGTCCCTTTTTAAATATTAAACTTTAAAATATTTCACTCCTTTGCAAAGGCGTCTAACTCCAAAAGTGAAATATATTTTTAAATTGACTTTTAAAAACGACTTAAAATTGTTCACTAGGCGCCTTGGTCCTTTTTAATGACCACTTTACCCCTTGATATAAGTTATAATATAACTTTATAATCCAACTTAATAAAATGCTTGAGTGGTCAAATAAAATAAATATTAAACTGCAACCTTACGCTCTCCAACTAAAACTGGACAATTTCACTGCTGCAAAGCACAATCCTAGGACCAACTCCCCAATGGTGACTTACTAAAAATAGCACTGCTATAAATAGTAAGTATATGCCCAAAACCCAGAATTGAGTGAAACTGAAGACGAATGAGGAAACTGTGACCAACTAAAGATAGCAACATCAATACCGACCACTGCTATAAATAGAAACCCCTCCGGAAAACCCTAAACTAAGTTGCTAAAAATAGCACTTACTATAAATAGCCTACTGCTAAAAATAGTGACTCCAAATACATTTTGACCACAAACCGGGCAGCCGTCGCAACTTACTAAAAATAGTAAGTTCGGAAAAGGTTGTCAGATGTAGATGCATGTCATACCACTGCAAAGCTCTCTGAAAACCCAGAAATAATCCAGAACCCAATTTTGCATGCAAACACCTGATTGAAATGCATGTCACCTCCACGAAATGCATGTCACATCCCTCTAAAGCTCTCCAAAAACCCAGAAAGAATCCATAAACCAAACTGTGAAACTTTGACATGCAAATCCCTAAATCCACAACCGAAACCTCCAAACAGCTAGAAACCCTAATTCTGCATCTGACTAGTCTACGAGCGTCTAGGAAAGGGCTAGCTATCTCAGGAAAGCGTAGTGCTAAAAATGGGGACATTACATCTTATCTCTATTGTTAGTTGTTTTAAAGCAAGAGCAGGTGATGTCTACAGCTGCTTATAACTTGGCTCACAGTATCTTCGAACAATGTGAGGGTAAGTTGAGGCCCTACATGTTTGATGAGGAGCAAGTAGAAGAAGAGGGGTTCAAATCTGTTAGTTTTATGATCAGATGTAATGCACAGAAAATTAATTCAAAATCAGACACAATAACACAGCAGATACCCTAGGAAAACCCTCCTCTTGAGGGAGAAAAACCCAGCAACAAATATATCTCTTATATATATGAGCAATGGCAACAAGTATCTTTACAATGAGGCCACACACAAGGCCAATAAACAGCACCAACAATGGCTGTAACACACACTAATAATCTGCACTTGAATAGACTCACAATCTACTCCTATATGAATTCACACTACTCTTCTTGAAGAACTCGCACTTAATGGAGAAGGAGATCGAACTTTTCTTGATGCTTGAATGAAGGAAAGTGACCTATATATACAATGCTAGATAGGCCGCACCTTTACAAATGACTAGGTCAGCCATCAAGAAATAAATACAAATAATAATAATTAAATTACAATGAAGGTCGGCCAAGGAAGAATTATACAAGGTCGGCCAAATTAAAGTTGCCATTAACACATATAAATAAATTATATCTTCATTCGAGGCTGGAAGAATTGAGCCCGAAGCTGCTAAACTTCAACACTCCCTCTCAGCTAGGGAGAAATACTTCCAGCTACAAAAGACATATCACCTCATCGTGATGTCTACCACAATGGCTACAACCAAATGTGGAAAGGAAGGATATCACCTCATCGTGATATCAGATATCATCTCAACATGATATCAAGCATAATGGCTACAACCATGTATGGTATGTACAAGTGTTCATCACTTGCGTGATGTTGTCACCTCAACATGACTTTCACCATGGCTCTCCCAGAGGGTGAAACGCAAGTACAAGAAAATCATCACGGACTCTCTCACGTGATGTTGTCATGGAGTCATACACATGACATCCACCATGGCTCTCCCAAAGGGTGGAATCAAGGGATTTCACCTCGAACTTCTCTTACAGAGAAGAACTCATTAATCAAGGGATTTCACCTTGAACTTCTCTTACAAAGAACTCATTAATCAAAGGATTTCACCTCAAACTTCTCTCACAGAGAATAACTCATTAATCAAGGGATTTCACCTCGAACTTCTCTCACAGAGAAGAACTCATTAATGAGGATCACTGATACTGAGACTCTTTCTCAGTTAAGGCTGTATTCTCCACCATACCAAGCTTATCTCAAAAGTACACAAACTTTATCCTAGAGAGAGGCTTGGTGAGAATGTCTGTCGTCTGCTCATCAGTGTTGATATACCTCAACTGTATAGCTTTCCTCAATACCATATGTCTAATATAGTGGTATTTTATCTCAACATGCTTGGTTCTGTCATAAAACACAGGATTGACAGAAAGCTTCACACAGCTCTGGTTATCACAATGAATGATAGTAGGCTCCATTGATTGCCCAAACAATCCTGCAAGGAGTTTACGAAGCCACACTGCTTCTCGAACTGCCACACAAGCTGCAATATACTCTGCCTCTGTTGTACTCAATGCTACAGATGACTGCTTCCTGCTGCACTAGGATATCATAGCAGACCCCAAATTGAAGCAACATCCAGAGGTGCTCTTTCAATCAGTGACACACCCTACCCAATCAGAATCAGTATAACCATGCAACTTCAAATCCACATCTAAAGAATATCTCAACCCATATCCAACTGTGCCACACAAGTATCTCAAGATATGTTTTGCTGCAACAAGATGTATCTGCCTCGGTTCACACATGAATTGACTAAGTGCACTCACTGCATAGTAGATATTTGTTCTCGTGTTGACTAGATACATCAATGATCCAATCAACTGCCTATACATCGTGGGATCCACAAGATCTGAACTAGCTGCAGCCTCTTACAACTTATGCAAGTTGGTCTCCATAGGCATAGACATGGATTTGCAATCCATCATACCAAATCTCAATAGTATACTTCCATCTTCTTTAGGTTCAGTAGGCTCTCTTTGAATCTTCAAGTACTTGCGTCAACCCTCTGACCTCTTCGTCCAAGATTTCCTGCAACACTTGCCTTAGATAAATGTTTTCCAGCGCACACCTCTGGTACTGTAGAAAGTTCAAGGTGAACCTCCTTGACCTCATTGCAGACCACTCTATTCTGAATAGGTTTGCGGAGCTACCAATGACAAATCCAGAAGACAGTCTTGAACAATTCTGATCTCAACAGTTGAAGGGATCCTCTAAGGGTTTAGCACCTAGCCTTGCAATACAGTAATCTTCACTTCTTCTCAGTGAGTTACAAAACTCCCTCTTGACCCCTGCTTCAGAGATTGCAAAGAAGACTTCTGGAAGTGAACTCCCTCTAGCCACCAACTCAGTCCCATGGCTGCAAGTTGTGACTTCACGCTTGATCATTTCTTTGGTTGGCATGACTTCTCACAAGATGCCTCAAGCTTTTCATCACTAAGCAATCTCTCATCACCTTCTTGCTCCTAGAACTGTCCTGAAAGCATTTTAGAGAGAGATTACTAACAGTTTATCCAAAAGAAATATCAAGGCTAGAATCATACAAAGTTTACTATCTCAGGTTATAGCATGAATACATAAGAATTTATGAACAATATTAAAACATGAATAAATAAATCAACCTAAAGAGAAATATATCAAAAGATCAGAATGAAGGGATAAAGAAACTTATCTTTATTGAATTTTGATATAACTCTTTCTTCCATCTTTTACTCCTCTCGAGAGTGCCAAACTCTCAAAAAAACAATCTGCACAACTATGATTTCTTGAATGCATTATGCAGTTAGCATGTAGAACCAACTCTCTCCAAGAGTTCAAGGCTCTATCACAGTTCATGCATTAGAGAATGATATCGATGTGACCAACAAATCACCATCGAAATTGCAATTCTCTTTTTATTTCAGAGTCACTCAGAAATCTTCACAACCAACATGAAATAACTTGCAATAAATCAAATCTTCAATGGATCTTATGCTAGTGAACACAATTCAAGAGAAACCACTATCTCTCTTTACTAATTACAAGATCCAACTAAATGATATAACTCAGAAAACAAAGAATACTTATCTCTTTAAATATTCTGATGAATGCAATTACTGGACACAGTATAGAACGTTGCTCTTGTGCTCAGATCAGTCAACCATCTTCACGGCTTGAACACAGGCCCATGACTTAGAATAGAAATTCCCTAGAATCCTTTTGAGGAGAGATCTCATCCACATCTGCAAATGAAGCATGTTGATTAGGCCTAGATGGGCAATCTTTTGCATAGTGACCAAACTTGTCACATCGAAAGCATTGAATGCAAGATAAATCCTTCTTCTTCTTGAATGCAGGAGCACCATCTGACCCTTTATCTCTATTCCTCTTGAAGTATCCTTTCTTTCCTCCTTTTCCTTTCTTCTTCGAGGATTGAGGGGAAAGAACATGAATGTCTTCATTTGTAGAGCTTCGACCAATACCTCTCGCAGCCAACCTAGAATCTTCTTGAATACAGTCTGCCCTCAAACGATCAAACTTGGGAAGTTTCGATCTCGCGCTGATTCCTTGAATGTAAGACTCCCAAGATGAAGGAAGACTATTAAGAGCCAGCATGGTCAAATCCTTGACATCAATAATATGACCAATGGTAGAGAGCTGATCTCTCAATTCGGAAATCTTCATGAAGTAAGCGATGACAGATTCTCCTTCCGCCATCTTAACATGATGAAGTTGTTGCTTTAATGCAAGTGCATGGCTTGTGTTGTTGATCTCATACATCTCCTCCAGAGACTTAAACATCTCCCTTGTCGTCTTCATCTTAGAGATGATGGGAACAATATGATCCTTCACGGAATCAACTAGCATCTTCTTTGCCTTAGTATCTTTCTTCTTCCATTGAACCTTCTCTTCCTCATCTGTAGGCTCGGGGACTTTGCTCTCCACAAACTTAGCCAATTCATTTTCCTCCAAGGTGAGCATAATTTTGAATCTCCATAAAGTGAAATTTGATGCTCCCTCAAGTCTATCCTCAATCTTAAGACCGTTCACCATCTTGACGAAGAGATAGAGGTAGACAACAATGAGAAAGAAAATAAAGAGTATCGCTGTAATAAAAATCTGATCAAGATCTTCTTCAAACCCACTCTAATACCATGTTAGTTTTATGATCAGATGTAATGCACAGAAAATTAATTCAAAATCAGACACAATAACACAGCAGATACCCTAGGAAAACCCTCCTCTTGAGGGAGAAAAACCCAGCAACAAATATATCTCTTATATATGTGAGCAATGGCAACAAGTATCTTTACAATGAGGCCACACACAAGGCCAATAAACAGCACCAGCAATGGCTGTAACACACACTAATAATCTGCCCTTCAATCTGCACTTGAATAGACTCACAATCTGCTCCTATATGAATTCGCACTACTCTTCTTGAAGAACTCGCACTTAATGGAGATGGAGATCAAACTTTTCTTGATGCTTGAATGAAGGAAAGTGACCTTCTATATATACAAGGCTAGATAGGTCGCACCTTTACAAATGACTAGGTCGGCCATCAAGAAATAAATACAGATAATAATAATTAAATTACAATGAAGGTCGGCCAAGGAAGAATTATACAAGGAAGGTCGGCCAAAGTAAAGTTGCCATTAACACATATAAATAAATTATATCTTCATTCAAGGCTGGAAGAATTGAGCCCGAAGCTGCTAAACTTCAACAAAATCAAAAGTGGTTGATGACGAGAATGCCTCACTCATGGTAGTTTTACAGAACCCCAGGATGACATTTTCAGTGCTCATGAAGTTGATAATAGCCTTGAAAACAAATCAGATTGTATGTTGTATGACGCTGATCTAAAATTAGAAAATTTATATGAGATTGATGGGTCCCAGGAGTCCAATTAGTTGGCAGGACAACTGAAAGTGAATGAAGACTAGATTGATACAACCATTAGACAATTTGATGACACTCTTCAGCTAATGGTTAAGTATTGTTGGAGGATTCCATGGATATAGAACAATCCTAAAGGAGGACTTTCCCTTGAAGGTTTTCATGCACTTAGATAGGCATTGATGGTAATGAAGACCAATTACATGCAGCTACTCTCAAATAGAGATCACCTACTCCAGCTTGGTGAGATCTACTACGATGCACTTGAGGGTAAAGAAAGGGAAGTGGATAACCTTACTGATGAGCTTATTATCATGGAGAATTCTTTGAAGAGCACTCAAAAGGCCCTTCAAGAAGCAGAGGTTCAGATTAACGAGCTCTATGAGGAGTTGAGCTTGGTTCAATCTTCTTCATCCACAACAGAAATTCAGTCTTCCAGGGCTGCCATGACACCTGTGGATGAGAGTGGTACTTATGGGTTGAGGGCTCAAGATACAGACATGACAAAGGCAAAGATGCATACACCTTGCGGACCAACTAGCAATGAGGTGCATGAGTTCGCACGCGATAGGGCTACTAGTCTCTACATTGGCGGAGTAGAGATTTCTATTGATGAGTCTTGTGCTGAGGCAAGGTCTTGTGTGACTAGCGTGTTGAATCATCACGCTGTCCCATCTTATTTGCATGAGGATTGCAAGGTGTCTACTAGTGGGAGCATGTCTCCTACTTTTGCCAATAGATCGAGTAATGCATTGGTTGAGGTGGATGGTAGGTTTGAGCCTAATGAGTCACCGAGACTTAGGGAACAGCTGATAGTCATTGAGGATAGGGTTGCCCAAACCTTATCTCGTTTCATCAGCATACACAAGTTTGTGGAGTACCTCCTGTGGTCAGCACAATTGGAGGAAAGGTGGTCAGGGGTAGTAGTTGGCACTTCCATATCTAGTCTGTAGACTATCGTGCATGCCTTAGAGGGAATTAATTCAGATTACCTCCAGTTGCTATCAGATAAGGACTTTGCTATTAGGTTTGTAGAGAGGACTTGCAGAGCATCTACCCAATCAGCCCTTCAAAATCAGAGACGTGATCCACCTCTTGATTCAAGTGATGAGAGTGACAAGGAGTGCGTTCCCCATGACTATGTCAGTCAACCATTGACGCAAGCAGGTGCATTCTATCTTGACTACATAGTAAGGAGTGCTCATCACTTCACTTTTAGTCCACACACAGATGATTTGTTGATGCATAGGTGTGGGTTGGCTCGGGGCTCGGGATTCATATCATCCATTGTTGGATGAAGTGTTACCATCTACAAAAGATGGAACCAGAGACTATGCGTATCCAACTCTGCTATTTTCAAATGGTTGCTTACAAGGTTAGGAATCAGATTTTCATCATGTAGTTGCGACCATGGCAGAGATTACAACTTCTTTGTTTCAAAAATTTCCATTGGAGGCATGGTTACAAAGAAGTTGCGGTGTTAGTGAGCATGATGGCTTGGTTAGTTTATTCCGCAGTGATGGAGTTCTACTCCACAAGTTGGTAGGAAAGGGTTGTTCTATTACATGGGAGCAGGAATTCTTTCATAATCCTTGGAGGAAAACAGTTGTACATGAGTCTAGAGAAGAGTTATATCATTTCCTCATCATGGAAGAGCAACATAGGGATGATACTCCATCATCCTATGAACCAGTTGGTATCTTTTACATCCTCGTAGGTCGATCTTGCAGTCTTGAGGGTGTTATTTCGTTCCATATCAGCAACCTAAGAGGAGCAATTACTCATCTTTCAGCACCTATGAGGGGTAGTTATCACTTCCATTGGAGGTTTGCAGAGGATGGAGAGAGGTGTTGTGATGCAGATACTTTGAGATACTTTTATCTCATGTTCAATGGATGTGAGGTTCTGATGTGTTGGGATCTAGGTGGTGACAGGTTCGACACATTAGTGTGGTTGGATTCCGATGAGTTGCTTCACCACTCTCAGCATGGTGAAGGTTATGTCAGAGTAGCGCAGTGGAAGTCGGTAGGTAATGTGTATGGCAAACTTCCATTTTGGTTATGGGATCCAGGGATTTATATATTTGGTAGATTGCTCTACATTGAGTTAGTTGTTTATAGTGGTGTTGAGTATCGTTGGGAATTCTACAGATTGATTTGGGATTCCGGCATTCAGACGACAGGCCAAGGCATTCAGTTGAGATTGCTCGAGGTCAAGCAATTTCAGGGAGGGCAGACTGTAATGTCCCCTTTTTAGCCAGCTTTTGTGTTTGCCGGATTAACCTATCATCAGGTCCTCGTAGGTTAATGTTGGTATTTAGAGGGCCCTATGTGGGAGTTATATGGTTCTTCAGATGGCAGTTTATAGTGTTTTCTTCTCCAGTACTTGGGTGTATTCTAGTGTTGCCTTCTAGAGGTGTTACAGGCTCCATTTATGCACACTTACTATTTTTAGTAAGTGCCTTGGACGTTGGGGTCCAACCTTACTATTTATAGTAAGGCATCCTGATGAGCAGTATGGGCAGTGGGCTTCCCCATGGCATTGTCAAAATTGATTGATGTTGATTATTTATGGAGTTATGATATTTTAATTATTATTAAAGTGATTACTTTAATAATAGTTAAATATTAAAAGTGAATATCATTAATGAGTTATTTGACCTTATAATATATGGTTTATTTTATGACATAAGGTCATTATTTAAAAGGCATAAAGTGGATGCCATTTATGAGTTATATTACTTGGCAACAAAAGAAAATGACATTTATTATATTTAATGTTTTAAAAGTGCTTTGGAAATCGTGCCATTTGGGGGAAGTATAAAAAGCTTATGCAAAAGCATTCTCAATCATTCATTCATACTTGTGCAAATTTCAAGAGCTTTTTGTGTGGAAGAAAAACAAGGGTTTCTTGCTGCAAATCAATCTTGGAGAATGTAAACTCTCCCAAGTTTAGTGATCTACAGGTGTGCAATACCACCCAAAGATTGCTCTTTTAGGTGGCTTCATTTAGAGGCTGCAATTGTGCTTACAAGAGATAGTTATTTCAAGATTCTCAGAGGTTCTTTGTTTCAAATCAGAATATATATATCTGTTGTTATTCTCTTTGCTGATCATTGTCTTTAGCAAGCACGTGGGGGTTTATTTAAGCAGGTTGTACAATGCTCAGCTGGTCGTACCACTCCTTGCCAATCGTACATCCTCATAAGAGCCGCGTGGGGTTTTATGGAGTGAAATGCCTAAGTTCTTCAGCCACAAACTTCATCATTCTTGGCGTCCAGAATTATGAGAGCATTTGCATTTAATTCTAGAGGTCTTATTCTAAGGGTTTGGAGGAAGGCATCCATGTTTGCAAGCCTCCAGTTTGTTGGTTTCTATTACAGCACCTTGACAAAGTGGCAAACATTTTCTAGGTATGTTGGATTTAGATATTAGATGGTATTTTATGAACTGGGTTGTTGTTATAATCGAGAAAATCTCAATTTTCTGATTGTAATAAAATTCTGGAAAATTTCAGCTAATTGTGGTATTGAAAAAAGTGAAATTTTTTATTATGCATTTGCTTAAAGTTCTTTAGTTTTTTGCACTTTATTTCTGTTTAAAAGCATTCAAAAACATCATCAAAACACAAACAAATCAATCAACAATACAAACAAAAAACAAAGATAGGCAAAATCAGAAAGGTAAATATCCTATCAGGGGTGGGATATCTCAAAAACAAAAGGCAAGATACAAGTGTTTGAATGATCAAGTGTGGTGCACATTTGCCACACCTTGTGAAGAAGATGGGAAAATTGACAAGCTTGGTGATATGTCTAGGTGGAAAGACCATGACAAAGTTCCGCCCTAGGATCTTCAAAGTGGAAAGAGCAATTGGAAATTCTGCCAAGAAGGAAAGAATGTTGAAATGACAAGCTAGGTGTGACCTTACAATGGTAGATCCAATCAGAAATGGTGCTCTAGAGATGGCAGATCCTTTAGTAATCCATGCCCAAGCCACTTGAAAAGCATGAAGTGATGTAGACTTTTGGATTGGCTTAACCACCCAAAAGTTTTGCCTAAACTAGACAAGGTGGCAAATGGATCATAAAAGCATGCCAAACATTTGAGGGGAAATAAAGATGAATTGAGGCACACTTTTGGAGTGGAAAAGCCACTCAAAAGTTAAGCCTATACCAAAATGAGGCATACTAACCTTAAAGTTCTGCCTATGATCCAAAATTGGTAGTAAGTTAAGTGGTTTGTGCCAAGGGTTAAAAAGGGAAAATATAAAGCACACTTCTATGATGGTTTTTCCATCCAAAAGTTCCTCCAAGCACACTTTTCAGTACTGAATATGAAGCAAATTATTAAAATAATGTTTATTATTTGTTTATTAATGCTCAATATTGTAAATTATTGTAATTTAGTGATAAGATCGTCTCCGATCTTATCTGGAGTTTCTTTTTAGAAACTTTCCGTTTTTTGTAAATCTTGTAAACTATTTATTGAGCGTCTTGCTCATTGTTTAACATATCGATTATTTTACCAATTACCTGTGTAATATGGTATCAGAGCACAGGAAATAAAATTTTTTCGAAAAATTTATAATTTCTTTTTCGAAATTATTTATAATTTCTTTTTCGAAATTATTTTGTTTCAAAATTTTTCGAAAATTCTTTCTGGTAATTTCCTGGTGTGTCATCTAAAGAATTTGAGAATTTTTTCGAAGGGCATTATTCGACAATTATTTTGGACACAATTTTCGTGGCTTGTTTGAAAATTTCGTGGCTCTTCTGGAAAGGATTTTCGTGGAAAAAGCGTTTTGGTGTTTGCCATTTCTGGTTGCGTTTCTTTGTTTACGAAAAATCCCGTGATTTCTTCTGGGCGTGTCGTTTTTCCTTTTGGCAGCGCGACATTTCCTTCTGGCGGCGTGGCTTCTTCTTCTGGCCGCGTCGTGTCTCCCTCTGGCCGCGTCGTTTCTTCTGCTGGGCGCGATTTCTCATCAAATTTGGCCACAACGCGACTCCAGTCAGGATTTTCTGAGGGTTTCTTCTGCTTGGTCGCGGGTTGGCGTTTCATTTTTGGTCTATTGCTCGCGTTTTCTCATCTGATGTTTCTTTGAACGCGATCTTTGGAGGAAGTGTGTCTGCGTTTTCGAATTTCCTGCCCGTGATTTCTGCAGTTTGTTTTAGACGCGAATCCTTGGCCACGTTTCGTCTTGAAACGAATCTCTGTAATCTTTTGCTAGTGTTCTCATGGCGGCCAGGGCATTCTGAAAAGTCGTCTAGGGTTTTGACCCGTTTATCGAAGGCAGAAAATTTTTTCGTTTCCAGATTCCTGGTGGGTTTTTCGAGAGCTCAACTGGGTTGGTCTCCAAATTTTTTGGGTGCATCGTTTTCCGTGCCTCGAATTTTGTGCCATTCGTACATTGTACTTTCTGTAGTCTATACCTGAATCTGCCTCTATTTTTTGCATTGGAATTCGTGCCTCGAGTTTCGTGCATCAGCCTCTTCTCAGTACCTCATTTTTCGTGCCTCGAAAAGCGTGAAGATGGCCAGTTTAAGTAATTTAATGTTGGAGGGCAGTCAGAGATTTAATGGCAAAAATTACAACACCTGGAAGCAGCAGATGCTAAGAATTTCTGAATACCGCTGCCTTGATCAGATGATCCTCGGCAAAGCTACTCATCCTGAAACGGCGGGTAAGGATCAGGAGAAGTTTGATGAGCAGAATCGTGAAGCCGTCATGCTTATTAAGCTTTCAGTTACTGATGATCAGCTCCCTCAGATTCCACTTGGAAAATCAGCTAAGGAGATCTGGGATCACTTGAAGGGTTTGCATGAAACTTCCAACAAAAGCCGTGCGTTTTTCTTGAAGAATATGATGTTTTCTATCATGATGGATGAGAAGACAACTCTGCAAGCGCACCTGAATAAAATCCAGGAGATCAGAGATCAATTGGATGCGATTGGTCGGAAAATGGAGGAAGACATGGTCGTGATCACCCTGAAGAGTCTACCGAAGTCCTATGAACACTTCATAGAGACTCTCAACATTACGTCTGCTAATGTTGATCTCAAGTTTCCAAATTTGTGCACTATCTGTTGCAGCAGGATCACTGGAGACAACAGTTCGGTAGCAGTGAATCTTCATCCTCCACGGAGCAGGCCTTTGCAGCTAAAACTCAGCCAAAGCATCAAGGGAAAGGTCAGCCTTCACAGCAGAAAGGCTCAAGTCAGACCTCCACCAGCCCGAAGAAGAAAAATGTTCAGTGTAACTACTGTCATAAATTTGGCCACATCAAGAAAGATTGTCGTGCTCGTTTGGCTTCTGAGCAAAAGAAGCAGGGAGGGTTTCAACAGAAAGCGAATGTCGCCGAGCACTCTGAGCAAAAGGAATCTGCGTTTTATGCACTCATGGCAAAAAGGCCCGCAGACCATGTCAAATCCTCTGCTTGGTACATAGATTCTGGTGCCTCGCGTCATTTCTCACATAGGCGTGACTAGTTCACAGACTTTTCCCCTTGCACTGACTCAGTGATCTTTGGAGGAGGTGAGGAATACACAGTTGTCGGCACAGGCACTGTTCAGGTTCAGTCTGGCGGGAGGGATCTCATATTCCTCAACGTGTATTGTGTACCTGATATCGAGCTCAATCTTCTCTCAGTCAGTCAGATAATGCGGCATTCTCCCCAGATGGATGTGGTGTTCAGCTCGCACAAATGTTCAATTGTAGATCGTGAGTCTCGCACAACGGTGGTCGTTGGGATAGAGGATCATGGCCTTTACAGGCTTGTGGACACTGGTGATTCTCTGGAGTTAGCCTTGGCAGCCAGAAATTCAGCTGTCACCAGTCTTTGGCACCAGCGGTACGGGCACTTGAACGTGCACTATCTCTCTCAGCTTGCTCGGGAGGGACTTGTAGATGGCTTACCTGACATTCAAACTCAGCATCAGGGCGTTTGTGGTGCTTGTCAGGCTGGGAAGCAGCATCGCACACCATTCAAGGATGGCGACTCTTGGCGGGCTTCTAAGGTACTTCAATTAGTTCATGCTGATATTTGTGGCCCTATGTCTACTTCTTCTGTAACTGGTTGCAAGTACTTTCTACTTTTTGTTGATGATTATAGTAGGAAAATGTGGGTGTACTTTCTTAAGCAGAAATCAGAGGTTTTTATTGTATTTCAGAAGTTTAAGGCCTTGGTTGAAAAAGAGTCTAGTTCTTGTATCATAACTCTTAGGTCAGATAATGGGGGGGAATTCTGTTCTAGTGCATTCTCCAACTTCTGTGATACTCATGGGATAAAACGTCAGTTGACCACACCCTACACTCCTCAGCAAAACGGTGTTGTAGAGCGACGCAATCGTACGATTGTTGAGATGGCTCGCTCCATGTTGCAACACAGGAGTGTTCCTAACAAGTTTTGGGCAGAAGCAGTCAATACTTCAGTCTATCTCCTTAATAGGTCACCCACTCATGCTGTTAAGGGGAAGACTCCTGAGGAAGTTTGGTCTGGTCGCAAACCAGGATCAGTCATTTGAAGGTTTTTGGCTCTCTTGTGTATGTTTGGATTCCAGAGGCCAAGCGCACTAAGCTGGACTCCAAGAGTCAGAAACTCATGTTCACAGGGTACAGTGACAACCACAAGGCATATAGGCTGATTGATATAGACACTGATCGTCTTATCTTCAGTCGAGATGTTTTTGATGAGGAACGAGGTCCATTTCACTCTTCTTCATCTGTTCAGCATTCAAAGGATCAACCTCTTCAGGCTCCTAATGTGGGCGTTCGACTTCCGTTAGGTTCACCTGATGGGAGGGATGACGAAGACCTAGTCTTTGATGATGCTCAACTTGAGTTTCCTCCAGATGATAATGAACATCCTCCTGCTAAACCTGTTCCAGATCCACAACCAGATCCAGCTCCTCCTGTTACATCTGATATTGGCCACTCTACTCTCCGGCCGAAATGGTGGGCTAAGACTATCAGTGATCTTCGTGCTGATGAGCTCATTGAGGGTAGATCATCCAGAAACAAGAGCAAACAATAGTCTATAGTGAATTTTGCTCTCATGGCCAACATCCACAGTGTTTATGAGCCTCAAACATATTCAGAGGCAAAAGGGATACCTGAGTGGGAAAAGGTGATGGAATCAGAATACCAAAGTCTTCAGAAGAATCACACTTGGGCCCTTTCTGATCTTCCTCCAGGGAAGAAGCCCATTAGCTGCAAATGGGTGTACAAGGTGAAATACAAAGCTGACGGAACCCTTGACAAGTACAAAGCTCATCTGGTTGCACGGGGGTTCTCACAGAAAGAAGGCATTGACTATGAGGAGACCTTTGCTCCTATAGCCAAAATGAGTACCATACGGCTCGTCCTTGCCTTAGCTGCCCAATTTGGTTGGAAGGTCCATCAAATGGATGTGAAGAGTGCTTTCCTCAATGGTGAGTTGAAGGAGGAAGTATACATGACGCAGCCTCCAGGTTTCAAAGTTGCTGGTCAAGAACAGAAGGTGTGCAGATTGGTCAAAGCACTCTATGGCCTGAAACAGGCCCCTCGGGCTTGGTACATTAAGATTGACACGTACCTCACAGATCATGGCTTTCAGAGGAGTCCATCTGACTCGAACCTGTATGTCAAGAATACTGGTAATGAGATTCTGCTTGTTGTTGTCTACGTGGACGACTTGATCATTACTGGCAATTCGGCACATTTGATCACTAAGATCAAACAGGACTTGTGCAAAACTTTTGACATGACAGACTTGGGCCTCCTGCATTATTGTTTAGGTGTTGAGGTTTGGCAGACAAAGAGCAGCATTTTCATCTCCCAGTCCAAGTATGCTCGAAGTCTTCTGGATAAGTTCCGAATGCAGGATTGCAAACCTGCCTCCACACCCATGGAAAAAGGGCTTAAATTGTCAGCTAAGTCCGATTCACCTGTGGTAGATGAAACATTGTTCAGGCAACTAGTGGGCAGCCTCATCTATCTTGCTGCTACTAGACCTGACTTGAGTTTTGCAGTGAGCTACATATCACGCTTCATGACAGCCCCCAAGGCTGATCATTGGGTAGCAGCGAAGTGTGTGCTGCGTTATGTGAAGGGCACTACTGATTTTGGACTCTTGTACACTCGGAGTCATGATCCTAAACTCAGTGGGTTCACAAATTCAGATTGGGCAGGTTCAGTTGATGACAAGAAATCAACATCGGGTATGTGTTTGTTTGGGATCCGGTCAGTCACATGGACTAGTAAGAAGCCGGCGTGGCTCTCTCCTCGAAAGCAGTATGGGGAGCGATAAAAGCGGCATGTGAGGCAGTTTGGCCGGATGCTTGCAGATATGCAAATATCTCAAGCAGGTCCGACTCCCTTGTTCTGTGATAATCAGGGAGTTCTCAAACTTGCCAAGAATCCGGTCTTCCATGAGCGAACCAAGCATGTGGAAACTCACTATCATTTCATTCGGAAGCTGGTTGAAGACGGATCAGTTCAGTTGCTGTATGTTCCGACAGAGGATCAGACAGCAGATATTCTCACCAAGTCGCTCAGTACAGATAAGTTTGTAAAATTCAGGGGGCATCTTGGTGTAGTAGATAGATTGAGCATTAAGGGAGGGTATTAAAATAATGTTTATTATTTGTTTATTAATGCTCAATATTGTAAATTATTGTAATTTAGTGATAAGATCGTCTCCGATCTTATCTGGAGTTTCTTTTTAGAAACTTTCCATTTTTTGTAAATCTTGTAAACTATTTATTGAGCGTCTTGCTCATTGTTTAACATATCGATTATTTTACCAATTACCTGTGTAATACAAATGTCCTCTAACACACATTCTTTGTGGCTTTGCCACCAATTTTCTCCACCTCATTTTGAAACCTGGAGACAAGTTCATACAGTAAAGAGGTCATCTTTCAAGCATGAAATTGCCATCATGTAAAATCCAAATTCAACTGTTGGGCAATAGAAAAATTTATCCAATTTTTGAAACAATTCTATTTTTAGAAACTAATAATTTTAGCAAGTATGATTTCTCAAGGAATGGTGAAAGGAGCTCAAAGATTCAACGTTCTATTTTTAGAAAGTTGCTCTTTTAGAGGCAGTCATCAATTTTATTTCCATGGATAGGGTTTCAGCAATTTTCATACATTCCAGAAAAAACTTGCCATATTTCAAACTTTAGAAAATTTAACAAAGTTTGCAAGTCAAAATCATTTTAGATCTTTGAAAATGACATAAGTGACAAGAGATTCTATTTTGCCACAGGAAATAGATTTGAAATTACTATTAGGATTTTTATTTTTTTTAGAATTAGTTTGCTTTAAAATAGTTTTGATTTCCTCTTTTCTATAAATAGGGATAGAGCTGCTTTTAAATATAACTTTTTCGAAATTAGTTTATTACTATTTTCCCTTTAAATTTGCATCTTGAGAGTTTATAAATGAGTGCCTTGCACACATAAATTGTAATGATAGTCGATGCTAAGCCTATGTTGTAGAAATTGGCAGCAAAGTTATTGTACTTCTATGAAAGTTAACAAATATAGATAGAAGTCAAGCTTGGTTGCATAAGCCATCAATATCATTCAAAGTCATTGTAACTATGATTGCATGTTTGTAATTTTTTGAAGAAAATTGAAAGTAGATTCTTTTGAGTCAAACTTTGTATTGATGAAATTTGTCTATTTAAGTTGAAATTTTAAATGTAGTTTAATTATTTATTTCATAAAATTGTGTGGTGTTCACTCATCTAAATATTTCTTGTTGATTTGGATTTATTATTCTTTGATTTAGCCAAGAATGAGAATTCATCTGTGTTTTTCTTTGAAATCTTTGTTTACAACCAAATACTAGTCTTTACTTTAGCTAGTAGGGAGTTGAGTTTATTGTTCATGCTTGATATTCTACCCTCTTTTAAATTTGAAAATCTCACTACAAGTCTTGACTATTAAGAGTCAAATACTTGCATTCAAGGAAAAAACATAATCAATTAGCTATTTATGTTTATGTTAAGAAAAAAACAACCTTTTAAATCTTGTACATTGCATACTTGTAAATTCTATTAGTGGATCTACCATCTCCATCATTAATATTTTTATACAATCCAATTAACTTGATCACCTCTTTGAAAAACAATTTGACCACTTGAGGAAAAATAACCAAGAAATGTGTATGCTTCACAACAACATAAATGCAAACCTTTGAGAGGCCCATGAGGAGATGCATAATTGGACCTTTCCACTTCTGACTTGGGTTAGGCAAGGAACATAACCAGCTCACCCTATGCTCCTCTTTGATTTGGTGATCAATGGTGCCCTCTCTCCATTGCTTCAAGGCATCCTCACACCCCCACAAGGACAAGGATCGCCTTATGAGAAAAATGAGCTCATCACCAAGCTTTTGATGCGCTACTTCAATTTAGTATGAATATCTTGTTGAATTGATTCCATGAGGCCAATCGTTTCTTCACTAGAAAAGATATATCCTACATGTCTCTTTCCTAACTCTTGATGAAATCCTCTATTTGTTGGCTATCCTAGAGGTATAACATCAAACACCATACTATACTTATCCAAAATAGACCAAATATTATCATGATGAAGTTACTCGCCTATGGATGAAGCCATGGTTGTCTCCATTCAATGTGTGGTCCAAGATACTTGTTCCATCCTCTTAGCTCTATCTTCAATGCCTCAAAGCACTATCCCCCCCCCTTGAATTTCAATTCCATTGTGAACTCTCCCATTGAACACAACCCCTATATGCCCAAAACTATGTTGGCCCCTCCTAGACCCATGACAAAGAAATCATCGCACACCTTGTGTTACCCACTGTGATGACAAGTTCTCATGCCTTCTTGGTTCAAGGAATGATAAATCTATCTTGTAGTCTTGAAGAAAATTTCAAACCACGATGACTAATTTCTTAATGTTAGAAAAAATTGAATCAATCACACCATAATTAAAAACTTTAGAGGTGGAAGAAAACATAGTTAACTACATCTTCAAATCAGTTCTCCATTCCTTCAAAAAAATTACAAGGTAACCTCCACAACTGATACAACTCATAGGTGCATGGAAATCAACATGTAATATATTGTTCTAGTATGTTACAATTTCAGTTTCACAATCCTTCGAAAAACTTCTGAAGCCTTTCATTCTTTCTCTTGCTCCTATCTTTATACTAATTTAGCTAAAAATCTAATCTTCCAAAAATCAGCTTTACTTACAATAAGCATCCTTATCTCTTATTAGGACAATATGGAAGATAAGTCTAAATCACTAATATTTATCTACACTTTATTAAGACTTACAATTTCAGTTTCACAATCCTTTGAAAAACTTTTGAAGCCTTTCATTCTTTCTCTTGCTCCTCCTATCTTTATACTAATTTAGCTAAAAATCTAATCTTCCAAAAATCAGCTTTACTTACAACAAGCATCCTTATCACTTATTAGGACAATATGGAAGATAAGTCTAAATCACTAATATTTATCTACACTTTATTAAGACTTATTTAGCTAAATAAAATACTTTCACTTTTACATCAAAAGTAAAATGCAAAATAGAATAAATCAAACCACTTGAACTCTTTCGACACATTCACACTAAACTTGTGTGGAAGTTCCTATCCGTGCTAAACACTCAACACTCCCTCTTAGTGAGGAAGGAATTATGCACCAATCCATGAGCTACCTACTAATCTACTACTTCCCGAAAACTAGAAGGCTTTATGATTTTTCTTATCAATGCTATAGTTAGGAACTCCTTTGGAGGCCTACTCTCCTTTAATGTTCTCCTAAGATCCTTAACATCTTCATGAGCATCCCTCAATGTTTGAGTGAACCATCAAGGAATTCCAACAAAACTAAAAGGGGTTGAAGTCTCTCCCTCCTCATTTGTAGGTTATTGTCTTCAACTGGAAGCCACTAGTGTCTTTGCAAACCCATGCTAAACCTTTGGAGCTTCCTACTCCTTAGCCTCTATCACTGGAAAAAGAAGCCTTGACATGCTTGCCAAGTGTGCATCCTCTACATACTCCCTGTTGTTCAATACTTAACTCTGGAAGTCTTTAACAATCTCTCTCAGAATAGGCAATGCTTTGTGATGCAAGTGCCCCATCCTCTTATGTCATAACTTGCATAGATTGTTACGGATATGAATTAAAGCTTGAACAAGTTCACTTGTAACTTGTATAGATTGCCTTCTTTAACCCCTATAATCTCTGTTGTAACTAGGCTAGATTCCTTCAGCCTAATAAAAATTTGTTGATCCCTTAATTCTACTACAAAGTCCATATCCTAAATAACTGAAACTGAAAGCAATTTTTTCTTGAGACTAGGAACAAACAACACATTGTCAAAACTCCAAATAGTTACTTGACTATAGCTAAAAGGAAATTGTAAAAAAATTTCTATTAGATACTTGGCTTCATTACCAAGCTCAACTTGAACTCCAGATTTGTGTTCCCTTAAATTGGTAAAACACTGCTCAATTGATGTCATATTCCTAGAAGCTCCACTGTCCACATATCAAGCATTCCTTGGAAGCATGCTAGTAGAAAGACATGATGTCATTGAGAAACATTTCTCAAACTTAACAGAAAATTCATTCACCTAAATTATTGCAGAGGCTACCACTTCCTCTTGCTACTACTTCCCTTGGTTGTTCTTCTTGTCTAGACACTTTGATGCATATAAACCAAAGTTATGACAACTAAACACTTCATATGACTCAAGTACTTCTTCCCTGACTATGAGGATCCTTCCTCATCCTTTCCCTTACCCTTGATGTTCCCATTTCCTTTATTTCCCTTCATCTACCCATAGAGGGCTAAATTCTTGTCGCCACCCTTCTTGCTAGCTTTTGATTCCATTCAAGTTTCCTCATAGATAGTGTCATTCCACAATCTTTCAAAGGAAGGTTCTCCTAGGAATAAATGTCCTAAACGAATTCTTGCCACAAAGATGAGAACCCATTATATGCAAGTTGACAAGAACTGCCCACCTTCTCCCTAGCTACTACAAGTTGATCACAAAGTTGTGTGATCTTCATCAGGTAACTAGTAATAGTATTTGATTTAGTCATGCCTATGGATTTGAGTTTGTTTCTCAATATCATTTTCCTATTTATGTTTTGCTTTGAAAAATACTAACTAGAGCATCAAACATTTCCTTAGTTATTTTATTTTCAAACAAATGAGGGATTAAGTGATCCTTCACCACATCCATGATCATCTGCTTGGCTTTAATCTCTTTCTTCTTGTGAGCTTACAACTATTGCAGATCTATAGGTGGAGACATCTCAACTGATACAATATCCCAAAGATCATTTTCTTCCAACAACAAAGTCACCCTAACTTTCAAAGACAAAATTTAATGCACCATCTAATCAATCCTTGATCCTAAGGCTAGCTAATGCCAATAAATATATTTTTTCTTTCTTTGCACAAACAAACTACTAGATCTAGAAATTAAAAAAGAACTACTCGAAAATAATATTAAATTACCTATTACAAACTATAAACCCTACCCAATCTCATAAACCCTTGCTTGTTGGTTTTTAGCTGTCAATTTTAGCCCTTCAAAAATGGCAAAGAAATCTTTGCAAACACTTCTATCATCGCAAAGATTACCATAGCCATATGTAGAAAAACCTTGCACTAATTGCCAAAATTGCTAAAAACCCTTAAATTTTTTTAAAATATTTGAAAACTTGATAAAAATCCTAGCCACAAGCTTCACAAACCATAGGTCACGATTTTAACTTCACCCAAGGTGCAATTTTTGCATTAAAAAAATGATGTGAACTTTACAAAAAGGTCCTAAAATCATGGTTTTCAATATGAAAAATCTGCATGTCATCATTTCTAAAACAACCTAGTGTAGGTTCCTTAGAAAAAATCCTGCAATTTTGCCCTTCCTCAATGCCACAATTTTTCTTTCCTTAGGTCACAATTTTTACACAAAAAAACCGCAATTTATAATGAAAAATATCTGCAAATTCTCAGCAAAAAAACCATTGATTTTTCACCACATTTTTTACACTAAAAAATCCTACACATTTTTACTAAAATTAAATCCATATTTTCTTAAAACCTCCTAGAAATTCTTCAAATAATAAACCTCCTAATTCCTTCTTTGAGCTGTCAGATTTTATCCAGCCTTTTGTCTTTGATATCATAAAGAAAAAATTTCACCCTAGTGACTAATTTCCTAATGTTAGAAAACATTGAATCAATCTCACCATAATTGAAAACTTCAAACATGGAAGCATACATAGATAATTACACCTTCAAATCAGTTTTCTATTCCTTGGAAAAACTCACAAGGTAACCCTCACAATTGAATTTGATACAACTCACAACTGCACGGAAATCAACATGTACTATGTTGTTTTGCTGTATTACAACTTCAATTTCTCAATCCTTCAAAAAAAAATTGAAGCTTGTCGTTCTTTCTATCTTTCTCCTATCTTCATATTAATATAACTAAAGATTTAATTTTCCAAAAGTCAGCTTTACTCACAAAAAACATATTTATCACTTATAAGGACGAGATGAAAGATAAATCTAAGTCACTAATATTTATCTACAATTTTGTAAAGTCTTATTTAGCTAAATAAAAGGCTTTCATTTTTACACCAAAAGTGAAATGCAAAATAGAATAACTAGAATAACTTAACTCTTTTCATACATTCACACTAGACCTGAGTTACCTGTCGTAATACTAGTTTGTCTTCAGGTTCGAGGGTTTAGTTCACGGGTTTGGTCAAAAAGAAATTTTGGGGTTGGGTTCATTTTGTGTTCATCAATTCAAAAGCATATATAAAAAAATCATAAATATATACATATTTGCAGTAGTAATCAAGTTCAAAATACACCACACAACATCTTATATTATATAATAAACAAAACCACCATATTAATAGTCAAAAATTAGTCAAAATCGAATATCATGATATATATTAAACTTAAAGTTAAAAATAATAATGTCAAGTGTCAAAAATTAGCCATCACTAATCAAAAATCATATGGGTCTTCAAAAATATCATCATCACCATCCATATTAAATGATGTGGGTACTAGTAAATTAGAAGAGCCACAAATAGTGCCATTGGCATCAACACTCTCATGCTCACTATGCTCTAGCTCAATATCCCACTTCCTTGTGTCCCCTTCCTTGTAGCCACTTTGTTTGTGTGTAAGGAGTTGCGAGCTTGAATGCGCATACACCAAGTCCTCTACCTTTCTTGAGTGTAGGAGATTGCACTTTACTAGGTGGATGAAGGAGTATGTGCTCCAATTCCTCTTAGATGCAGATGAACTAGCAACCTATTAAGACGAAATTGGAGAATTAAGAGTTGAAAACTTAATAACTTAAATTATAAAATTTAAATATAAAGAAAAAATAAAGATAAAACAATCTTTTTTATAAAACTTGTGATAAATTTTGATCGCAAGAGGTTGTAGATGTATGAATGATTGGCCATGGAAGTACAACCAACTATGAGCATCGAACTTATACTTGTCCCAAGGAGCATCAATACTAAAGTGGTTAGAGCATGCAAAATCCATGAACTCAACCCTCACTGCATCCTACATGTCACAATCAATGAAGAGTCTACGAAGTGCTACCTTGTACCCTTGACTAACTTCAACATCCTTATCTAGGGCAACACTTGTTGTCACAAAAAGGAGCTCAACACTGTCATATTTGGGACTCAATGCAAAGACAAGAAGACGTAGTGGAGTGGTCATTTTGTTTCATCCCTCTTCAATGATTTTGTGTAGTTGTTTGAAGAAATTTTCTTCGGGATCTTGCTCTTTTGCATTTATGATAACTTTCATTTTCTCAATCATTCAATCAATTCCTTCATATACTCATCCAAACAAGGCCTATCCATGTCGATACAACGGATCATGATCAATATGGACCCAATGAAACAAAGGAGATATTCAACACAATCCCACCAAATGTCATCTAGGATCATTTGCTTAACCTTTTTTTCCTTTGTAGTGCTAGATTGCCTCCATAAGGAAAAATTTGGGTTGATGATCATGTTAGAAAGTGTCTCACAAACCTTCACAACTCGTCTTAACACAATTGTGCACATGCTTCATTGATAATAGGTCTAATTCAATCATTGGATTTAGGGTTTTTATTGATTTGATCTCCTAATTTGGTATTTAAATTCCATTGATTGTCTCTATCGATTTATTCCCATTCACATTTTAGCACGCCCGGTCGGACCCATGTCCTTGTTTTCAACATTCAATTGAGTTTTCTTGAGATTTTTAGGTTACAGGTTATAGTGATGCAGTTGAACCAGCACAACACTTTTGACAGCAGCTTGGCACATTTGACACACAAATCGACGCTTCTAATAGTACGATGACGCCTTTGCAACCCACGACACTTTTGAAGCTCAATCGACGTATTTGATCTCTCTACATGTTCTAGGGGCACAATGACGCATATGATTTGCACAATGGCATGTTTGACATATTTCGACACATTTGAGGTTATGACACTTTTGAGAATTACAACACATGATTTCCATAGCAACGCATTTGAGGTAACTTGACGCATATGAGAATAAAATGATGCATTTGATTTTTACAATGATGCATTTGATTCAATTCATTATCTATTGTTTGTTATCTCTTGCCAATCAAAACAAATCAAAATCAATCTTAAAAATCAGTCAAACCCTATCAAAATTTTCACTACAGTCTCAGAATTACACATTTGATTGTTACCATGTGTAACAGCCACCCCTGATTTCTTTTTGTGTATGCTTGCATGTAGGAAGGAGTTATAGAATACAGTAGTTTCATATTCCATTCATCATTCAATTGTGTGCAATGACAATATCAAATATGCAAGGAATATCTTGATAATATCATAAACAATGAACAATTGATTTTCAACACCAAAGGCCAATGATAGATAACTGAAATTAGAGTTTGAAAATCTGATTACAGACCTGATTACAGTCCCAAATGGTGCTCTTATAGTCATAAATGAGCAGCAATACATTCACAAATATGCACCAATAGGTAGCTACAATAGGAACTAATCAATCCTGGCACTTTGTCACCTACGAACAGCTGCACAAACTCCCGGGAAGGCAGATTACAGGCCTATACATCAGCAAACCTAACTGTGCAACAACTCCCAAAATGGCACAATTCCCTAGGAGGGGCGATTTGCTCCTAAAATTCAATACTTCACCAAAAATTGCAAATGAGTGCTTTAAATGTGGTGCTCAGCTATGAGGAATCCTTTGAAAAAATGCCCAAAACGAATCTTCGATCACCAACAAAGCTACGAGCAAATTTGCACTTCTAGCCACTGTGAAAAAAGTGAATTTCCATAATTCTAGAAATGTATATTAGACCTCTGAAAATGTGTTTTAACACCACCAAAATGAAGTAAATCAACAAACACACCCAAACCTTCAATCCCATATCAAAACACTAAGAAAATCCTCATTCTACAACCACCAAAATGGTGAAAATCAGAAACTCTGTGAATACCAATGTGACCCTTGAAGTAGAATCACTCTTTCCAGCTAGGGTGGATCTTTCACCACTGAAACCAACAACTAACGGTGAGGGTTTTCATCTTCAACTCACAGAAATGAAAATCTGGAAGCATTCCAACAACATCCTATTATGTTGCCAAAGTAGAGATAATGAAATGAGAGCCCAAGAGATGATTATATAGAAGAGGGGAAGAAATTAGGGCAACACAATTTGAATCCACTTTTCCCTCCAAGAAATCCCACACCCCCTTGATGAGCTTTTTAATTTATTTTTAATTCCTTATGCCTCCCCAAGATTGGCATCCACTTTTGGAGGCTAAATATTTTCTTTTAAAACAACTTTATTTCACCTTATTCCTAGGCATGAGACAAGGGGTCCTTTTTATGAACACATGACCCTTACTTTAATTATAAAGTGACTTTATAACATAACTCAAGTGACAGAAATATAAATATTAATTTGATTACACCCTTAGTACTCACCAACGCCCAAACAAGAAACATTACAGTACTGGAGAAACAAAGGCCAAGACCAGTTGCCAAAAATACACTTACTAAAAATAGCAACTGCTAAAAATAGTATGTATGCCCAAACACCAAACTGGCACAGTCCGAGATGCACTACTATAAATAGTAAGTGCTAAAAAGGTCACTGCTATAAATAGTAACCCTTGCCAGAAAGCACCAAAAACCATCACAAAGCCCAACACAAGCTTTGAGTCCCTAACCAACTCCACTTAGCCTACGGGAACCCTGGAATAGGCTAATGGAACTCCCCAACTGATCAGGTGCAAGAAGGGGACATTACACCATGACACATTTTTTGTTACAATGATGCATCTAATTATCGTTCAGTGCTTCTAATTATCCTTGACGCATTTGAGAAAACATGCGACACATCTAATTTGCAGATCGACGCTTTTGACCTATTTCAACACATTTGATTTACACGAGTTCTATCAGTCCAAAACCTAGATTTTCACACAATGATGCATCTGATCCTAGTTTGACGCATGTGGAAAACACAGTGATGCTTTTGATAGCACAGTGATGCCTTTGGAAAACATGGTAATGCCATTGGAAAACACAGTGACGCCTTCCGTTGTGACATCTTGATCCTATTTTGCCACATCTAATATCTTCCCTGACGTAATTGATACCCAAAGTGACACCTTTCAAATTTAGATCAACAATTTAACTGTCAAAACATTTTTTCCAGAATCCTCAAAATTTCAATTTCCAAAATTCTTGAGCAAATCAATCATCATGTACATCCATATTCCATAAGGTCATCACAATTTTATGCCTATTACAAGGTCACAACACAAGAAAATCATGGAGTCTAATCCTAGTAGTTCAAACGTCACAGTACCTATGGGTGTTACCGAATCTGAGTTCGGGATGCCTAGTCATTTATTTGATCCTCGTGAATAACAAACTCCACAACCACAACAACAACCTCAATATCCACCCATCATCATAGAAGACATCACGAACGGATTTGTGGAATCTAAGGAATTTAATGAAGAGAAACTTTTAGAAATGCAACAAGATCCCTCCTTTGCTAGAGCACTTGATGCCCTCATTGCTTCAAATCCCAACACATACTTTCTTAGACTTGCACAAAGTGGTGCTAAGCTACCTTTGGATTTCAACATTACTACACTTAGGAAACAAAGCCCTCACACATGTTATGTCATCTAATGTTCCATCACATGAGAACATACCTATAGTTCAAGCTATCAACGAAGCTATACCACAACCTTCAATGCCAACCATACTTAGTCAACCAACTATACCATCATACGATACAGATTCAATAGCATTTTCCAAACTATTCGTAAATCCATTGTATCAAAATCCAAACATGAACAATCAAACAATCTCACACATCCCAAATCCACCAAACACAAACATTCCTCATTCATCATCATACATATCCAACCAAACAACCAAAACAATTCTTAGCAACCTATTTGAAAATCAAAATTAAAAAAATAAAATTTACAAAAATTAAAATTAAAATTAAATTAGACTTTTTACTAAAGTGAAAAATATTTAACTTACCTTCAACAACTCCAATTTCGAGAATGTTGTAAATATTCCTCGTGACATATGGTGGCTAGTAACAAACATTTGGATCTATTTGGCCTGAGCATAAACTTGTTTGATCCAATCAATTTTGGTGTCATTTTTCTGTAGCATAATGTTGAGGGAGTAGACAACACAAGTTTTCCAAAATATGTGTGAATAACACTCCTCGACTAATAACCCAACCACTACAATTTTTGGCATTTTTTTTTATAACTTGCATGACATTTTGAGGGCCCATTTCCTCAATGGCTTGACAAAGAATATCAGCAATAAATACACCATCCTTCACCTACCCTTCACAATCCACTACTCTCAAAAACATTGCCCCTTTAGGGAACATTGCAATAACATTGATCAATGACTGATTTCTTGCATCTTCCATTCATTAGAAATGATGGACACCCCTATTTCAGCCCATGAATCCCTTATGGGCTTTGAAGACTCCACTACAAACTTCACCTCCTTTTCCAATAAGGTGCTACACACCTTCTTATAACCTGGGCCCTTGTACCCTCTTGGATCCTCATAAATTGCTTTCACCGTTTGTTGTCAATATGGTGAGTGACCATTGAAAGTCAATCCATTCGCATAGACACATTTAGCTAAGTGTTGATCAGCAATCTCTCAAGACTCGTTATGAAATGTCATTTCCAACGATCCCTATGACCTCTTATGTGTATAGGCCATAGGTTGTTTTTCAGGTGTGAACAAAAATGGGTGGCTCTCTAAGGTTGAAAATGAGGTGGTGGTGGAAAGGGCTTCATCCCTCGAGATCCTTTCTTTAACAAAGGATTATGTGATTTAAAACCTATTGTTTGATCTGCTTTTTCTTACTCATCAATATATCCCAAGACTTGTGATTTTGGAATGACATTACCATCTTTGCCTAGGCAAAATTTGATGCCTTTTGCAAGTATCTTGCACAATTGTCTTTTCACTCGACTATATGAGCTTGAATATCTAACATTACATTCACTACAAATCCAAACATAACCCCCACCACCTAGAAGCTACTCGACCGTTTCAACATATTTCCAAAGGGGAGAGTTTGGGTATATTTTGAAGAGGGGTCGACTCATGGAGCTAAAATTAGATGTCATTGTAATACCTAAGACAACAAGTTCAATAAACAACACATTCGAAGAATTAAAACAAATGAAAAAAACAATATAGAAATATAGATATCTAGAAGAATGAAAATGAAACAAAAACTTCAAAACAAAACAAGAGAGTCTGTATAGCTTCTGGATTTGATTGTGTGCAAAAATTTATTTATTTATTTATTTATTTATTTTTTTTAACTTTATATATATATATGATATATATATATATAATATATAATTATATATATATATATATATAATTAATATTAACCTATAGTCATATTAACTTATTTATATAATATTTTCATAATTTCTTGATAGTCATAATTTTTAGTTATTCTCATTTTTTCTTTGGTTTCTCATTTATTCTCTCAATTTCTTCGCAATATATATATATTCTCAATTATTCTTTGGGTTCTCATTTATTCTTTGGTTTCTTCTCAATTTTTCTCATTTACATTCTCATAGTTATTCTCATAATTTCTTTTCAATATATATATATTCTCAATTATTCTTTGGTTTCTCATTTATATTCTCATAGTTATTCTTTGGTTTCTCATCTATTCTTTGGTTTCTTCTCAATTATTCTCATTTTTATTCCTTTCTTGTTAGTCATTCTCATAGTTTTTCTCCTAATTTCTTATCATAATATCTTGATAGTCATAATTTATAGTTATTCTCATTTATTCTTTGTTTTCTTATTTATTCTCATAATTTCTTCTCAATATATATATATTCTCAATTATTCTTTGGTTTCTCAATTTATTCTTTGGTTTCCCATTTATTCTCATAATAGTCATTATTGATAGTTATTCTCTTTTAAAAAAAAATTATATATTTTTTTCTTTTGTTTTGCCTTTCTTGTTTTCTTTCCTTAGGTTTCATTATTTTTATTCTCTTCACCCTTTTTCTTTTATATTTTGTGTGTTTTCTAGGTTGTTAATTCCCTTTCTTTCTTTTTTTCTTAAGGTTTATTCAATCTTCTCACTCTTTACCTTTTTCTTTTATTGTTCTTGTTACAATTTTTTGTTTTTTGTTTATTTATATATATTCTCTTTCGTGTATGTTTTGTTCCTTCTTTTGTTCACTTATTGACATTGTCTCTTTTATTTTTTTTTGTTAATCTCCTATCTCTGGCATCTTGGCTCTTTATTCTTTCTTTCCGCTTTACTCATTATTGCTTCTCTTCCCTGATTTTCGTTGACATTATTATTTTCATTTTTTTTTTTTCCCCCTTTCAAATTTCATCCTTGCTTATCTTTATTTCTTTGGTGTATTTTCCCTTTTCCTCCTTTCTTGTATATTCTATTATTTTCCTTTTTTGGAGTGTTTTTAGTTATTTAATTTGTGTCTTCTCTTTGGCCTTCGCTCTATTCGTCTGTTTATTTTCTTACTTCCTTTATTGTTAATTTTTGTTTTCTCCTCACATTTTCTCTTTGACTTGTATCATTGGGTTTATTCTTTTTCTCTTTCATCTTTTTCCTTTTCTTTCGTGTTTGATCTTATATATTTATTCATATCTTCATTTATTCCTAATTCATTGTATTTAGATGTTCCCTTGCTTCCTTGTATCTTACTCTTAATTCTTGGTTTTTCATCCTTCTTAGTTTTTTCTTTCGCTCCTCCCTTATTGTAATTGGTCTTCTTTTTTTCTCTAATTTGTTGCTCTTCCTCATCTTTAGTCTTAGCCTTGGTCTACGTGCCTCCTTACCCTCCCCCTCCTCTCTTCTTTTTAGCTTGTCCAAGTCTGCAATTATCCTTTCATTCCTCTTGCTCTCTTTCATCCTGATGATGGATCATGTAGTGTGATCCGAAACGTTGATGCTAACAAAAAAAAAAAAAATTTTGCACACAATCAAATCCAGAAGCTATACAGACTTATGATATGGATTGTGGAAACCTATTATCATTAAAACAAGAGAGTTCATTTTTTTTAAATGTAGGGGAAAAAAAACATCTTTTGAAGAAATATTCCTCTATGATCTCCTTGGCAGCAAATGAACTCTTGCAAATGCCTAAGAATAGCAAAAATGTGATAAACACCCTAGATTTTTTTTGAAAATATTGCAACTGGAAATGAGATTACAATGCAATATCCATTCCACTTTCTAGTCACCTAGTTCCCATGATGGGCAAGGTGAGAGAATTTGACGAAAGGATCTACATAAAAAATTAAATTGCAATAGTTTAAGGAAAGCACTAGGTGGCAAGCCAACTAATACCACTTATTCAGTGGAGTGTATATGCACTACTGAAAGGGAATACACTTCACGCTTATTCAGCAGAATGATTAGTACAATGAAAAATATATTACTTCCACTTATTCAATGGGGAGGAAAATTACAATCTAAGTTACTAGTTCGGGTACGGGTACGGTGATACAACTTTTTTTCCTTGGGTACGACGAGAATGAATATATGTGTGTGTGTGTGTGATGTATGTCTATATACATACACATATACATGCATAAATACATACATATGCATATATATTTAACAGCAAACCATACCCAATGTATCCAAAAAGCTGGCATTTCGTGTTACTGCACCAATTACCTACCTATTTATGTATGTATGAATCATGTATGGATATATACATACATATATAACATATATACATGCATAAATACATACATATACATATATACATACGCATATACATACATAAATACATACATATGCATATACATTTAACAACAAACCATACCCAATGTCTCCAAAAAGCTGGCATTTCCTATTACTACACCAATAACCTACCTATTTCCTGTTAACTCACATAAAAAAATGTTTTAAAAAATTACCTTTTTTTGGTTTTTTTTTTAGGGAACCCTTGGGTCCCCCCTAGGCTCGGCTGGGTTCGGCCCAAGTTCACCTAGGGTCCTTCTCGAGCACCTCGGGTTTCGATGCCTGGGAAGGACCTTGGGAGAACCCAAAGGACAAGCAAAGAACCAGGACTAGAACCGTACCCACACAGGTACGAGGGGCAAAATAGAAGAACTTGGTAACATAGATTACAATGAAACCACGTGTTCAATGGGGTGAGTAAACCAAGTCATCCACTTATTCAATGGGAATACATACAAAGCTACCACTTATTTAGTGGGGTGAGTACAATAATCAAAGAGCTTATGCCAAATACACTAATGGTACTACCATCCAATGTTTACAATGTTAGCTCATATGCATCAATTCCAAAGAGGAGTGCAACTGCTGATTACAAAATGCTGATAAAGGAAAGAGTTATTGATAAAAACAATTGTTGTAACACCCCCAGATAATGGTAAATATCATGAACAAATCACCCAACTATGAAACAATAGAAATATACCTTGTATAAATGATGAAGAATATGCTAGTACATGTCTAATAATACTTTGGAAATGTTACATCCCTTTTGTTTTGAACAAGATTATGGTAATAATAATATGGTCGTTATGTTAGTTGTAACCAATTACCTTTCATGAGAATGTGAAAATTGGGAAAAAAAATCTTAATTTATTTGATATAATTGCAATTACGAATGATTTCTTTATATATATATATGTGAATGTGTTGATGTGTTTTTATTTTAAAAAGGAAACAGAGAACGATCTAACCCTATTTCTTTACCAAGTGGTTGCAGGATTGTCAACACCTCGAGAAAAAGGGAAATATCATCAAGGAGAGGCTGCGGTCTATAAAAGAACCAATTACCATCAAGTCACAAGTTGGTGTAAGGTTGCTAACATGGTAGTTGTAACCTTGGAATATTATCACAATTAAATAAATATAAAAACAAGCAATTGACTTCAACTTTGGAGTAAGAGGAAAACAAGTCAACTTTAAATGAGCCTCATCGTTCTCCTATTGAAGTTGCATATTAAACTCTTAGAGCGCACCTTGGGAGTAAGTAATTGAATTAAAATATTAATGCCAATAATAATGTAAATCTTTAAGTCACAATGATGAAAATGTCGGGGGGTATTTCTTTTCCGTTTGAATTGTTGATGGCGGTAACTTCTCTCCACCCTTGCCACCGTGTCTTGGAGAAACGTCCAAGATGGACGCATGCAGATGTTTTCTTTGGTCTTGGCTCGCCTTGTGATATAGGGTGTCTTTCTTCATACTTCTCTCTCTCTCTTCTAGGGGGTATTCCATTGTTCTTTCTGTCCAAGCGTTGCAATGGCAAAATGCCAATTTTTGATATTCGATTCTCTATTCTCAAGGAGGAGGGTGATTATTCGTTGCTCTTGAGTAATTTCCACCTCAGTGACACTCTTCCGGACTGTGAAGGATCCCGAATCATTGTTGCTTACAACTGGAACGTAGGGAGGAATCATCAAGGGGTCTATCGCATTTCAACTCTGCGTTTCCAGGCATGTCTATTAAGTGTCTTTTATATTTGTTGAATCTTGAATAAGGAACAGACCATTACATCTTTTATGGAATTTATAGGTAATGATAGTGCATCAAGATGGAATCACGTTAAGTCTGATGATTTTTATTATCGAAACCTTTGCAAAATCTAGTGCTTGATTAGTTGTATTAATTCTTCATTACCATGTCGACCCAGTCGTGGTCTCCTAATCTTGCAATCGAGTTGAGTTGAGTTTTTCTTCCAATATTGCTTAGCTATAAGTAAGGACCTTACCTTGTTCCTTAATCCTCAAATATGGAACCATTCATTAATCTCCTCTTTGTTGAAATTAGTCATATACTTAGAATTGAAGAGCTCTTTTCAGCGTCGTCTACGACTATCAATACCTCTTTAGTGAATAAGATATGAACATAATATCTCTAATTGTAGAGGGACGAATTGTGAAGCTGCGCCACTGATAACATAACTCTTGAGTCAAATATAATAATGCGAAGTAAGGGTGAGAGAGCTAATGGCACGAGAAACGTGCTCATAATCATTAAAACCTTGGCTAAGGTTATGATGCTTTGTATAAGCAACAGTCAACCATCAAGATTCAAATATACTCCTGGTCAGGACGGTCATTCTAGTTAGGAGAACCTATAGAGAAGGATCGACTAGGGTAGTACAGATTCTTGACACCAGAATCAAATAGCAAGAGGATAATTGGGAATCCTTTATAGACTACACCTCATGAAGGGTCGGGTTTCTTCCATTTCAGCTGAAATTGAAAAACTAGAAGTTAGTTATTGAATGTTAAAGTAGTTAATGCTCAAATGATTTATCTTTCCTGTTTGTTAAATGTGTTGAAACTCTCGTTAGGAAAATTAGTTAGTTACTCTTCAGCTGAATCTGGAAGTTAGTTGCACTGTAGATAGTTGGTATATTACAAGAAACATGTTGCAACAGGTCTGAATAACTTTATAGACACTCAAAAATCACACCAGCTCATGCTCAACACACCCCAAATCAATCATAAGCTAAGAAAAACACTTCAAAGCACACCCAACTCCACCACAACATGTTGGAAGATGAATATATCAGTCTAGTAACTAGAATCAGACTTGTATAGGTCTAATATAAATAGTGAATCACTGGAACAAGTCTGAAACAAGAAGAAAATCACCCAGCAAACACTCCAAAATTGCAACATCAGAACACATCAAATACCTTCATACTAAAACCCCAAAAACCTAGAACTCTATTGAAGCATAGTGTGATTCTTGAATAGAACCACTCCAACTAGCTATGGATTATCTCTCAAATCTGAAACTAGGAATCAAATAAGGGTTTTCATCCTCAAACGATTTAGGAAGAACGCACACGTCTGATCTAGTACCACAACAATATAAGAAATCTTCAACATAACAAATGAGCTGAAAACACCTATTTTATAGATTTTTCATTGCTTTTTAAAAAAACACTTTTTGTTTTTTCGAAAAAGCATTTTTTGCTTTTTCATTACCTTTTACAAAAAAATTGTTTTTTCTAAATTAAATAATTCATTACATGCAAAAGAGCCCCATGTATAGACATCCAAATTTTAAACACTTAATTACCTTTCCAACGAGCTATTACACTAAGTTGTCCTTTAATTATTTCTCAACAATAGGCAACATTTGTGAAATAATTAAATAATAACTCAATAACTCAACCAAGTTGCAGAAAGCACTGCAACGACTTTGGAATCCAATTTTGATCATGCCATGAAGAAACTAAAGTAGCAGAAAAATGATTGGGACCCACTCGGTGACTTACTAAAAATAAATGTGCTCTCTTAGAAGTTTGGAGAACACCCCAAGAGTTCGAAAATGCTTTTGAAAGTGTCACTGCAATTCAAAACGCTAACTCAGTTCAATGCCACAAATAGAAATCCCAAAATATTGAACCTACATCCTCCAAGAAGTTTGAGTTATCCCTAGCACACTTAGAAGCTTATGGGAAAACTCAGAAACTAGCCAAAAGTTCATGAAACAATATTGCGTAAAATGGGGACATTACAAAAACAACTAGATTGAAACGTTCAACAATCAATCTTCAACTCTTCGTGCAATGGAAAGCAAGAAAAAAAAAGTTCAGCAATGAAGGATAATATTTTTGTTTTTCATTCACAATATGAGAAATGAGTTCGTTTTTGTCTTTTAGATGTCTTCTATACCATGTTTTAGGGTTTGGGGGGCTAGTTGCACTTTTTAGTAAAAAAAAATATCAAAAATAAGTAAGAAAAAAATTAAAAATGGCGAAATTTGTCAATGGCACAGGTACCCACCAAACTCACCTTGAGTTTGCCCGAGACGGACGCACAAGGGATTGGAAAGACCCTGCCCAAAACCTACAAGTGAACCGGGACTTGGATTTTGCGAGTATCAAACCAATAACACAACACTAAACTTGTACAAAAATTTCTATTTGAGCTAAAAACTCAACAGACCTCTCATCCTCTATTAATTCTCCTTTATACATCCAAGAGTGGAAAACTTGTTTATAGCTTGATTTCAATAACACCACACTATGCTTAGTTAGAAAAACTCAAATATAAAAATGACATCTACCTTGCTTACCACCTTCCAATATCAAGAATCTCGCTATCCCTACAATTGCGACTACCTCCATTAGACACTAATCTATATTAGGCATCATAAACTTGTCTTCAAGTGTAGAACTTAACTCCATGGATTGGCCCATTAATTATCAGCATTGCACCTTCGTAACTTTGTTAGGATTCACAACATGTTTTATATGCTTCTTCATTATCTTATCTTTAATCCAAATGCATGGGATGAGGAACTCATTAGAAGTAATGACATTGATCTCATCAAAACCCTTATCTTTCTTGTTGTAATAACCTCTACCAAAGTTTTCCACTAACTTGTATATACTTCAGCTTAAACTCACAAACATTTCATCAAACAGTTTGGAAATCATAAAATCAATCAACAATTCTGATTTGAAGGGTTTAAAACAACTGCAACTATCAATATTGATCACAAGAATAATCACAGACAATTGCCATACATGGAGATAGTTATTGACATTTTTACAAAAACTTGGCATTCAACAATTTAATTGTTGATAAAAGTTTACTATGCAAAAACACAGCTGAAAGGTAAATTTTGCTAACCTTCGACCCTTGAAGACTCTCATATACATCAGAAATTTGATAAATCAGTTCCTTTTTGCCTCATTTTGCATTCAATGTTGTCCCTATATATTAGACCTTTGTATTTCTCCAACCTGCTGTTGCACACCAAACTACCATAAATTCCAATGCCAACTCCTTACAAGTGTGGCTCACCCAAACCAATTCCCTTAATGTGACCTGTATGATACTAGAAAATGGATGGCTAGGGTTTGCAAACAAATAAATACTAGCTTTCCATATGTGTCTTGGTCTCATTTTTATATTTGCAAACAATGAAATAGAACAACCTGCTCAATACAATAACTGTTCTTACAAATTTATTCTTGCCTACAAAATTCAATAAATTTGTTACCTGCAACTCCTTGAACCTATAAAAGTATGGCAATCTAGCTCAAATTTCTACACAAATCTTTCAACATTCAAAGAAACTTCACACAAACAACATAGGGCACAAATCGGTCAGCTCAATGGTGATCTCTGAGTGAAACACTCAATTAGCTAGGTAGGTTTTCATCCGTGAAATTAATTGCTCAAAGGGTTTTCGTCTTTTGGCTGAGGAATGAACCAAGTTCAACCTCTCCAAACTAGGGTTTGTAAATAAAAATCCAAGAATGAGGAAATATCTCCTAACAACCTCCTTTTATAACCCCTTTAGATCTTTATAGAATTTCTCATAAAGTTTATTTTATGTTATAATTTACTTTTTGAACCCTCAAGTCACTTAATGTCTCCTTTTTAAATAATTAAATATAAGTTGTCTTTAAATTTTACTTTTCAATAACATTTAACTATTTAATTATTTTCCGCACATCCATCCACAATTATGGAAAATATTAAAATGGTCCAAATATGAATTCTAACCATGCCAAAATAACCTTAAAAGTTCTCAGAATATTGAACTTTATGAAAATTGGTGCTTTCCAAAAATAGCAAACTTCTACAAGAAGTGTGGAGTGCTCCTAGAATGTCAAAATTGCATTTGGAAAGTACACCATTTGACTCAAATTGGTCACATGAATTCAGTACCACTATTAGCATTCCTTTCCAAAAATGTTGGCTCTCCAAGATTCTTAGAACTTTCCAAGAATGTTGGAATGGACTGAAAAGGGGCATTACAATTTACACTTGTTCTTCAAAAAATGCCACTTGGGTTCCATATGCATAAACAATTTTAAACGTGAGCCAATGAATCTATATACCCTATGTTGTAATTTATATCCTTTACCCCTTCACATTTTTCACAATGCTTACCATGATGACAAGAATCTTGTAATGATATGAAGCTATAAATTTGTGCTAATATCATTACCTTTATGTTTTGAATCGTAATCATAGGAATAGATAAAGTGCTTACCTTCTACTAAGTTAGATGTTTCCAATATAACTCTATCGCTGCCGAAAATGCCTGTGTCTGCAGCACTGCCGAATGCTTGCCCTAGGGTTTCTGGGATGTCCAAGGCGACATCCTGCGATGGAGTGACTGTGGCTACCAAGAACAGTGGATGCAATGCAACGTTCTGTTGTGGTTTGGGTTCTCAGTGTTGCTTGGGTGCGTTGGGAAAATTGGGCGTCATTCTTGGTGCGCCGTCCTCTTCTAAGTTTTCTTCTTATGACAGTTTGGGTGACTCGGCTTCGCCTTCTTCTCCTCCTGACATTACATCTCTGCCTAAGTGTGGATGTAATACCATTTGTGTTGGACACTCTAGGACGGGTTCCACACTAGAGAAGGATAAAATGAATTCTACTTAGGCGTTGGGTGTTTTTCCTCTGGGGAAAGGATCGACGAAAAACAAAGCCTCATTTCTGGAGGCGGCGAAGACTAGTTTATTTTCCCCTCCAAGATCAATGCAAAATCCAAAGACTCTCACAAGCAATAGACGAATCGCTCAATCTTCCGGCAAACCCACCTCTCTGGATTTTGATGATATTCTATCAAAGGAGTTGCGCAAAAATAATAAAACAATTTACAGAGCATGGTTTAATCAGCAGGTTCAACAATCTTTGGCCCAACCTTCCACATCTGCATGATTGGATATCAAAATCTTGGCTTCCTCTTATGGATGGAAATTTGGAAATTTATCCAAGCGCAAGGGGTTTCTTCACGGTGGTTTTTGATCTTAAGCCGGACAAAAGCTCCATTCTTAATCATGTTTGGTTGTGGGATGAAAGCTTTCTGCAATTGAAATCTTGGCATCCTAACTTCGACCCATCAACCGAATCATTTTCAATTTTACCGATCTGGGTTCGTCTCCCAAATCTCCCTCTTCACTATTGGTTTGAATCTTATTTTGCAGCAATTGGGAACTCTCTAGGAAACTTTGTGTTCACAGATTATAAATCCAAAAATCTTATCCATACAACTTATGCCAGGATCTTGGTGGAATTGGACATCTCCAAGGAGCTTCCGGCAGAAATTATCTTAAGGGCTAACGGTCTAAGTTGGACACAATCTTTGGATTATGAAGGAATCCTTTTTAGGTGTAGAAGTTGTTATCAAACCGGGCATATGGCAACTGAATATACAACAGTTAAGTTTCATTCAAATCAGGAGGCCTCTTGGTGGAAGGATTCTTCCCCCAAGCATTATTTTTTGATTAATTCTCCCAAGCAAATTATACCTTCATCAAATTCGAACCCCAAGATGCATGAAGTTTCTCCAAAGAATGTCACCTGCAGGATGGATAAAGAGAACAATGACGCTCTTCCTTCAGATTCGTTGAGTGGGCAAAATGGGCAACATTTATGTGACTCCTCTTGTTTAGATCGAGATGTTGGCAGCAAGGACACTGCTGCCCCTATTAATCAAACTACAGATTTTTCAGGATCTAATGCTCCACCTCAAGATCTTAAGGACTCGTGTGCTGGGGAAGGAGAAAATGAATGGCAAACAATACGGAGAAAGAAAAGGAATTCCAACAATGGAGTGAATGTCGACAATAGTTTGCAGCATCGATCCTTTACTAATTCTAGTTCAAAAAAACAAAATAATTTGGGTGGCAACAAAAGAAATGTAATGCAGGGAAAAGAAATTAACATCCCCAAGTTGGAGGAATTAAAGAAGAAATTGTTGGCGATCAACAAACAACTTTGAAATGGTTAAATATTTTAGCATATGGGAAAGGTGAATCAATATTAGTGGCTGGTCCTGACCCTGCGTGGTCCTTTTGTAATTTTGAGATGCTCTGTAATGGGGCTCTCTATGGAGACTGCAATGGTGCAATGGTTCTCTAATAGTGGTTTTGCCCACAGTCAAGGGCTCGAACATGTATCCTTTCTTTTGATATCAATACAAACTCTTACTTACTCATCAAAAAAAAAAAACTTAGATGTTTCCAAAAGATTTGCCTCAACAAAACCATTCTTGTGATTCATAATTTCAAAATTAGCAACATCAACTAAAACATTATTCTTACTTGCATGCTCATCAACATAATTATTCTAAAAATTAATCACATACGACAGACTTCTCCTTTGGAAGATCAACGATCCCAATTCCATAACCTTTGTGAAGATTTCTATGTTAACATTAACCAAAACATTTTCCTCAATTGTGCACTCATTAACATGGCTATCATGAAAATCAATCATATACTGTAATGACTCACTTTTTGGAAGATTGAAGTTTAGTTCATGGATTGGCACGTCTTCTTCCATGTTGGGCTCTTCACGGTCAACAAGTGATGCATTTTTTTCCTTGATTTCATCAATATTTTCTGACATAGGCAATCATTAGAAATCATTAAAATATATTATTTGGTAAAAGATTTTTATCTTCAATTTGCATGGAAACTTTCTCTTTTGTGGCCTTCTCTTTAATTTCTTGCAACTTCAGTTTTGATTGATCTTTTTTCTTCATCAACTCTTTTTGTATTTTTATTGTGAAATATGGCTTCAACTTCTCTTCACACTGCTTAACAACATTTTTAGCCATCTTATGCATAGCTAATGAAACTTCTTACTCATTTGTTTCTCAAACTAGCCAATAAAACAAATAATAGTTGCTGGGATATATCGTCACTCTCATTCTAAACCAAGATCTTAATTGTCTACATTGAGGCTACTACATTTTCTGCATGATTCTTATTAGTGGTTGCAAAGAAATGTTGAAACAATTTAAGAATGAGTTCATCGCATTCAAGATTCAGCATCACAACACATGACCTAACTTTGCAACAATTTATAGAATCATGACCCTCCTTGCAAATGAAGGACTTATGATCTCATCTAGACCTTGAAAAATTTTGACAATCAGCTGAAATATCTCCCTTATTATGTTGTCATTATATGAAACTTTACGTGTTGTTATTCTTGTAACCTCATGTAAGAAGCTTGTTTTGAAAACACAAAGGAAATACTTGTTGGAAGTGTAAATGCAGTAAATTGCTATAATAAGATCAAACCACTGTAAAAACTGAGTCTATTCCTCACGCAAAATGTTTTAGAACTGGAAATGCAATAATGCAAGTCAAATACTTCAGAACAATATATCACCACTCTTGCAAATCACATATATGCAGCAGAGCGATAAAATATATTCCATAGCCCACAATGAAATAGATATCAGAAAATTCATTATTCTCAAATCAATTGATTAGCAGAGATAAACTATCGATGTGTATTGGAATCCGACCCAGAATGGAAGGAGCAATCTGTATTAGCGTTTGCACTCAAAGAGGTGAACATATATTGCAGAGCACAGTATGCAATGAAGACGCAATCCAAATCTCTTACTATCGGGAATCTCCAATTGATGTGTGTGTCGGCTCCCACTTATCTCAGACCATTCGCTGCGAACGATATTGAGCTCCGCCCTCAAAGTAGCGTCGCTTACACCAATAACGGCTCAACGATGTGTTCCAAATTTCCAACGCTAACGGATGAGTGTGAGTGAATCACGTGTTGGGTATGAGTGTGCGATCAAGCTCTGGACGGGAGTTGGATGCCTCGGTGCCTGGTAAGATCGGCCAAAGCAGGAGGCTTGAACTAGGTGTATATCGCTACCCTCCACCAATGGACGTCGAGTTTCCTGGAAGCCACAAGCAAGGTGATGTTCAGTGAGAAAGGCGTATTGGGAGCAAGCACGAATTGCAGGAAAGAGAGACTACGTCCTCACCCTGAAGCAGCGCATAGGCGACTACATCTCTACCACAGCAAGCTTAGCTCAATGCTCAAACCCGTGATGATCTCTTGGGAAAATACTACCTAGCATATATACTAAGCAACACGCCAACTTAGAATAAGTCGGCCAGACAAAACAATAAATTCAAATATTAGTTTTGGCACTAAAATCAATTGAGTCGTCGCAAATAGAGCTTATATAATATTATTTTAAATAGTGTTAAAAAACACTTTTTATTTTCCAGCCAGGTCAGCCTGGCTCAATTAGGAACATGATAGTCCCCTCCTCCAGATTGTTGCTTGTCCTCAAGCAACCTTAGATTGGGATGCTCAAAAATCTCCACGCCTTCCCATGTGGCATCTTCAGTTGGCAGACCCTTCCATTTTACCAGATACTCCAGAATGACCTTGTTCCTCAACCTTTTCTCTCTGACATCCAATATCATCTCAAGTTCAAGTATTAGCTTGCCTTCATTGTCAAGAGGTGGTAACTCCATTGACGGTGTGATCTGTTGTCCCAAAGCTTTTTTCAAGCAAGAAACATGAAAGATATTATGAATTCTACTCCCTTGAGGCAGCTCAAGCTCATATGCAACCTCCCCAATACTTCTTGTGATCTTGAATGGCCCATAGAATTTGGGTTTTAACTTTTCCGCTCCAATCCCCTTGAGGGATGACTGTCTATAGGGCTGTAATCTCAAGTAAACCAAGTTGTTGACCTCAGAAACTCTCTCAGTCCTTCACTGATCTGCATATAACTTCTGCTGGTTTTGGGCACGCTAAAGACTTTCTTTCAGGGAATTCATGATATCCACATTCTGCTGCACCATGTCTCTAGCACTCAGAACCCTACTGTCTACAAGAATTAGATCCATAAAGGATTCAGCTTCATAACCGTAGAGTGCTTTAAAAGGAGACATACCAATAGACATATGATGTGTGGTGTTGTAGCAAAACTCTCCCAGATGTAGCCACTTCACCCAAGCTGATTGCTGCCCTGTAACATAGTTCCTCAAATACCCTTTAATCCATTTGTTTACAATCTCCATCTGTCCATCCGTTTGGGGATGGTAGCTAGTGTGGGAGTTAATTCCGTGTGAGCCAAACGAAAGAGTTCTTGCCAAAACAAGCTGATAAATCTACTATCCCGATCACTCACAATGTTCCTTGGCAGCCCATGGAGTCTAAAAACCTCCCTAAAAAACAAATCTACTACTTGAGGAGCCTTAAATTCTGAAGTAATGGCATAGAAGTGAGCATATTTAGTGAGCCTGTCTACCACAACATAAATGCAATCTTTACCTTGCACCCTCGGAAGTCCAGTGATGAAATCCATTGATATGCTTTCCCATTTCTGATTTGGTATGGGTAAGGGCTGCAACAATCCTATTGGTAACACATGTTCCGTTTTATTTTGTTGGCCCACCAAACATTCTCTAACATGCTGCAATACATCATTTTTCAGCCCCTTCAATGAGAAACGTTCCCTCACTTGCTTGTATGTCTTGTAGAATCTGGGATGACCAGCAAGAGGGGTATCATGGCAAGCTCTTACAATCCTATCCTTGACCTTGGAGTGGGGTACAAGATATACCCGATCTTTGTAGAGGATGAGATCTTCAACTACCTTGTACTTGTCATCAATCGCTTTCCCTTCCAAAACATCGTTAGCAAATGAATCTTTAGCATACTCCACTATTATGGCCACTATCCAACCAGCAGATATACCGTCATGGCACAAAGATAAGGCTTCCTAGAGAGAGCATCTGCTACTCCATTGTTCTTGCCTTTCACATATTCAATATCAAAATCATAGGCTTGGAGTTTTCTTACCCATTTTTGCTGTCTATCATTCAAATCATGCTAATTGAGGAAGTACTTCAAGCTGTTATGATCCGTCTTAACCACAAATTTCCCACAAACCAAGTACTGTCTAAACTTTGCAAGGGCATGCATGATAGCCAACATCTCTTTATCATAGATGGAGAAAACCTTCTTTGAATTTGTGAGCTTCCTGCTCTCATATGCTATGGGATGCTTATTTTGCATCAACACTGCTCCAATACCTTCTCCTAAAGCGTCACACTCAAGTACAAAAGGAGATGAGAAATCCGGAATAGCCAAAATAGGACACAAGCTCATTACCTCCTTGAGTTTATCAAATGCCTATTGTGTTGTGGAATTCCAAGAGAAAGCTCCTTTTTTAGTTAAATTGGTTAATGGTGCTGCAAGTTGGGAGAAACCCTTCACAAATCTTCTGTAGTAGCTGCAAAGGCCCACAAATCCTCTCAATTGTGTCAAGTTCTTAGGTCTAGGCCAATCCTGAATGGCCTTGATCTTCTCCTCATCAACACTAACTCCTTGAGCACTAATCTTATGGCCCAAGTACAAAATCTCAATCATTCCAAACTCACATTTCGACATCTTAGCATAAAATGAATGCCTCTCAAGTATATCAAGCACCTCTTCTATATGCCTCGAATGATCCTCCCATGCTTTACTGTAAATCAAGATGTCATCAAAGAAAACAAAAACGAATTTCCTCAATTAGAGAATGAATACCTGATTCATACATGACTGGAATGTAGCGGGGAAATTGGTTAACCCAAACGGCATCACCAAGAACTCATAATGCCCATAATGACACTTGAAATCCGTCTTATGCACATCCTCATCCTTGACTCTAATCTGATGATACCCCGAACGTAGATCAATCTTGGAGAAGTACACTGCTCCATGTAGCTCATCTATCAATTCATCAATCCTGGGAATAGGATAGCGGTTCTCGATTGTCTTCTTGCTAATTGCTCTATAATCGATGCACATCCTGAGTGTCCCATCCTTCTTTTTGACCAACACCACCGACGAGGCAAAAGGACTCAAGCTTGGACGAATATGTCCCATATCCAACAACTCCTTGATAGCCTTCTTGATCTCTTCCTTGTACACCCTCGAATGTCGATATGGAGTAGTGATAACTGGTTTGGCTCCTTCTTCAAGCTCTATCACATGCTGAAATCCCCTATCCGAGGGTAATCCAGACAGAATCTCTCAAAACACCTTGCACTTTTTGTTCAAGATAGCTTGAATGTCAATGGGAAAGGTTCTTTCTTCTTTTGGTGGACTCGTCACCAAGCACTTTGCTGCCCATGCTACTTCACCTCTTCAAAAAGCTCACTCCATCCTTTTTGTTGAAACCACCATAGGACCATTCTTGGAGAGGCCTTTGAGGACAACCTCCTTGCCGTCATGCTTAAATTTCAGCTCCATGGTTTAGTAGTTGGTGGTGTATTCTCCCAATGAATAAAGCCACTGTACTCCTAAAACCAAGTCCGTGTCACCAATGTCAACAACATAGAAATCATCTCTCATCTTGTGTCCTCCTAGGGTCAGCTCCATTTGTTGAATCCGTCTAGTGCAAGAAAGGACATTTCCTCCATCAGCCACAACATCAAACCCCTCAAATTCTTCAACTTCCAAGCGTAACTTGGCAACTGTTTTCTTGTCAATGAAATTATGGGTAGCTCTGCTATCAATCAGCACTGTCACTCTTTGTCCTCGAAGAACTCCTCGAACACAGAGAGAATGGTATCGTGGTGCTCCTAAAAGTGTTGCAAGAGTACCTCCCATGAGACCTCCTTCTACAATGACCTCTTGTTCTCCCTCATTAGTGACTTCCTCATTGTCACCTTCTTTGGGTTCTATTTCATCATCTAAAACTACCTCAATGTAGTAAACTTGACCTCTCCCTCGACATCTGTGATGCTCATTCCATTTTTCTTGGCAATGGTAGCAGAAGCCCTTCCTACGAAGTTCGTTCCTTGACATGTTTGAACCATTTGGTCCTAGAGGGGGACCCTTAGGTGGAGGATTTGCCTTAGGGAAAGGCTTCCTTGGCTGCCCAACTGGTGTGCTCTTGACAATGGGTTTACTCTTCTTGGTGGAATTCTCAAGACTCAAAGCCCTCTGAATAGCTTCCTCAAGTGTTGTTGGCTCCAAAGCCCTCACCAAGCCACAGAAAGAATCTGATAGACCTTCAATGAAAAAGAACATGAGCCTCTTATCTGAGACATCTGGTACCATCGCAGCAAGCCTCTGAAATTCTGAAACATATTCATCCATAGTACCCATCTGCTTTAGTCTTGTCAATTCCTGGAAGAACACTTCAGGATCTTTCCTATCAAACCTATCCATCAATTTTTGTGTGAAATCTGCATATGTCTTCACAAGTCCAAAGCCCTGAGTCACAATACCATGGTGCCACCATTCATGAGCCAAGTCCTCCAAGTGCAGTATGGCGAATTTGATAGCTTCATCTTCAGTCATGGGGTTGAGAGAAAAATATGTGTTCAATTTCTGGACCCATGCATGTGCAGTCACCTTTCCCAAGCCATCAAAAGTTGGGAGTGAAATCTTACTAACTTTGTTTTGAAGATCCTTGTTTATCCGTTGCGGACGGGATCTCCCATCGCTTCCAAATGCCCTCCCAGCCATGTTGAATTGATCAAATGGAATGGCTGCCTGAGTTTCATCATCTAACTTCATGTAGTCCTGGACAATGGAGCTGAAACTAAGATATTCTTCTTCATGTGTTGCCTTTGTGCTGGGCAAGAACTTGGGTTGGGAAAGATTGTGAGACGATTCTCTCGATGTCCTGTTGTGCTCACCCCCTTCTGATTGTTCATGATTCCTTTCTTCGGCAATGTTGGGCCCTGATTTGTTGTTGTTCATAGCCGTGGTCAGTGATTGCATCATTTGCAGTAGTGTTTGATTGGTCTGATCTTGCTTTTCCATGAAGGCTTTGAATTCATTGACCTGATCCTCCTTCTTCTTACCTCTACCTCCAATCCCTTTGCTGGTATCTAGCTAGTAGCTTCCAATTTCTTTCTCTCTCTTTCAATGGTTCTCATATCCCGTTGGCTCAATTGCATCAATCAACGATCACCCACAGGCTGGCAGAATCCAATGCTCTGATACCACTGTAAGAAGCCTCTTTTGAAAACACAAAGGAAATACTTACTAGATGTGTAAATGCAGTAAATTGCTATAATAAGATCTAACCACTGTAAAAACTGAGTCTATTCCTCACGCAAAATGTTTCAGAACTAGAAAAGCAATAATGCAAGTCAAATACTTCAGAACAATATATCACCACTCTTGCAAATCGCATATATGCAACAAAGCGATAAAATATATTCCACGGCCCGCAATGAAATAGATATCAAAAAATTCATTATTCTCAGATCAATCGTTCAACAGAGATAAACAATCGATGTGTATTGGAATCTGACCCAGAATGGAAGGAGCAATTTGTATTAGCGTTTGCACTCAGAGAGATGAACATATATTGCAGAGCACAGTATGCAATGAAGACGCAATCCAAATCTCTTACTATCGGGAATCTCCAGTTGATGTGTGTGTCGGCTCCCACTTATCTTAGACCATTTGCTACAAACGATATTGAGCTCCACCCTCAAAGTGGCATCGCTTCCACCAATAACGGCTCAACGATGTGTTCCAGATTTCCAACGCTGATGGATGAGTGTGAGTGGATCGTGCACTGGGTATGAGTATGTGATCAAGCTCTGGACGGGAGTTGGATGCCTCAATGCCTAGTAAGATCGCCTAGAGCCGAAGGCTCGGCCTAGTCGTATATCACTACCCTCCACCAATGGGCATCGAGTTTCCTGGAAGCCACAAGCAAGGTGATGTTCAGTGAGAAAGGCGTATTGGGAGCAAGCACGGATCGCAGGGAAGAGAGACTACTCCTCACCCTGAAGCAGCGCATAGGCGACTACATCCCTGCCACAGCAAGCTTAGCTCAATGCTCAAACCCATGATGATCTCCTAGGAAAAGCCTACCTAGCATATATACTAAGCAACACGCCAACTTAGAATAAGTCGGCCAGACAAAACAATAAATTCAAATATTAGTTTTGGCGCTAAACTCAATTGAGTCGGCCCAGATAGAGCTTATATAATATTATTTTAAACAGTGTTAAAAAACACTTTTTATTTTCCAGCCAGGTCGACATGGCTCAATTAGGAACATGACAGCTCACTAATACAAGTGATGACTACAAGTCTCACATCTTTGTCAAGGTGTCTCAAAAGCTCGAGCTTAATCAAAGAAGCAATTCACAAAATCACAAGTTGTGTTAGTTTTAGGATCAGAAATTAAATAAGCAAATATAGAACAATTTTAATTAATTTGACACAGCATATACCCTAGGAAAACCCTCCAACTTGAGGGAGAAAAACCCAACAACAATATATCTCTTATATATTAAATAATGGAAAGCAATTCGCTTTTACAATGAAGCCAAATACAAGGCCGAATTGATTAGTACCACACTTGATGCAATCTCAAACAAAAATATCAAACTTCTTCAATGAATCCATCTGCTGAATGTAAGACACGACTTCTTGCTAAGATGCGAACTTGAACAAAGATGAATGAATATGAAATGATGGAGAGTGAGCACCTATATATACAATATATCGTGCCTCTTCATGAAAGGTCAGCTTGCTCATTAAACAAAGTGTCTCTTCACTATAGTCGGCCTCCTTTGAAATGAGTAATATAAATATTAATTACAAACAAATGAAATCGCCTCCAATAAATAAATAGCCGTTGGCTATATTTAATTTATTGCTTTGTTAAAATCGCCGCTAGAAGTATGAGGCCCGCGGCTACACATCAACACTCCCTCTTAGCTAGGGAAGAATACTTCCAGATATCCAATGTCATGGAGTCTCTCAACATGACACCCACAATGGCTACACCCATTTGTGGAAAAGAGCTCATCACAGAGTCACTCAATGTGATATCATCCACCATGGCTACTCCCATGTATGGAAAGGAACAAGTGTACAAGTGCCCATCATGGAGTCACTCAACATGATGTCATCATGGAGTCTCTCAACGTGATGTCATCATGGAGTCTCTCAACATGATGTCCACCATGGCTACTCCCAGAGAGTGGATAAACACAAGTACAAGGAAATCATCACGGAGTCTCTCAACGTGATGTTGTCATGGAGTCTCTCAACATGACATCCACCATGGCTACTCCTAGAGGGTGGAAAAAGGGCTTTCACCTCAAATTTCTCTATCATAGAGAAAGATGCACTAACAAGGGCTTTCACCTTAAATTTCTCTCTCACAGGGAAAGATGCATTATAGCAAATCACAGAAGAATCACTGATGTTGAGTCTCCCTCTCAGCTAGGGCTTTATTCTCCACAACTCCAAGCTTGTCTCGAAAGTGCACAAACTTCAGTCTGGAGAGAGGCTTGGTGAGAATATCAACCGTCTGATCATCAGTGCAAATATATCTCAACTGAATAGCTTTTCTCAATACCGTATCTCTGATGTAGTGGTATTTGATCTCAACATATTTTGTTTTGTCATGAAACACTGGATTGACAGAAAGCTTCACACAGCTTTGATTATCACAATGAATAACAGTCGACTCCAATGATTGTCCAAACAATCCTGCAAGGAGCTTTCGAAGCCACACTGCTTCTTGAGCTGCTACACATGCTGCAATATACTCTGCCTCTGCAGTGCTTAGTGCCACTGAAGACTGCTTCCTGCTACACCAAGAAATCATCACAGACCCCAAACTAAAGCAACATCCAGAGGTGCTCTTCCGAGCAGATACACTCCCTGCCCAATCAGAATCAGAATATCCTTGCAGCTTTAGGTCTACACTAGAAGTATATTTCAAGCCATATCCAACTGCGCCACGCAAGTATCTCAAGATATGCTTAGCTGCAACTAGATGTATTTTCCTTGGTTCACACATGAACTGACTAAGTGCACTCACTGCATAGCAAATATCTGGTCTAGTATTGACTAGATACATCAACGATCCAATCAACTACCTGTACATAGTGGGATCCACCAGATTTGAACTAGCTGCAGACTCACTTAACTTCTTCAGGTTGGTTTCCATTGGTGTAGACATGGATTTGCAATCCATCATACCAAATCTCTTCAAGATGTCTATAGTATACTTCCCTTGACTCAGAATAATCTCATTGGGTCTCTGCCACACTTCCAACCCTAGGAAGTAATGCATATATCCTAGATCCTTCATCTCGAATTCAAAAGCTAACTCCTTGCATTTGGTAACGAGATATTCTGCTCCAGTAAGAAATAGATCATCAACATAAAGAACCAAGATTAATGCCTCACCATCAACTACCTTGAAGTAAAAAATTTGAATCAGCATCATTCTTGGAGAACCCCAAGCTCATCAAGTATCGATCAATCCTCTCATACCAAGCACGAGGAGCCTGCTTAAGGCCATACAAAGCCGTCTTCAATTTACAAACATGAGATTCCTTCCCATGAATCTCAAAGCCATCAGGTTGCTCAATGTATACCTCTTCTTCAATCATGCCATTAAGGAATGTTGTCTTCACATCCATCTGATGTAGCTTCCATCCCTTAGCTGCTACAATAGCAATAATGGTCCTGATGGATGTATAACGAGCAACCGGAGAAAAGGTTTCTTAATAATCTATTCCCTCTTTCTAAGAGAATCCTCCAGCCACAAATCTAGCTTTGTACTTCTCAATGCTTCCATAAGCCGCATGCTTGATCTTGAAAAGCCATTTAGAAGATACAACTGATTTCCCTTCAAGTCTTGGTACAATATCCCAAACATCATTCTTGATGATAGATTGATATTCTTCAGCCATAGCATCTCTCCATACTTGCTGACTTGATGCTTCCTCAACACTAGAAGGCTCAGATTCAATGATATGACTCATTAATGCAACATAGCTGGGAAACTTTTGTGGTCTTTTGCTTTCTCTGAATGTTCCTCTAGGAGCTGCAAACTTTTCTGCCTCCTGCATTGTTTTCCTAGCCCATAGAGGTCTCTTTCGACCTATGATAATATCTCTTGGCCCGTTAGTTGGTTCCAAAGGCTCAACTAGATCACCATCTTCTTCTGGTTCAGTAGACTCCCTCTAAATCTCAAGAGAATGATCAACGTCCATGTCCTGAGGAGTCTCCTGATCTTCATTATCTATCTCCATGTATGAACCTTTAGATCTTTTGAATGCAACATCTTCTTCAAAAGTGACATCCCTGCTAATCTCTATCTGTTTCTGACCTGGAATGTAAATCCTGTAGGCTTTTGAAGATTCACTGTAACCCACAAATATTCCTTTCTTGCCAGATGGTTCTAACTTAGATCTATTATCTTTAGGTACATGGATGTAAACAGGACAACCAAAGATTCTCAAGTGACTAACCTCCGGCTTCACACCTGTGAAGGCTTCTTCAAGAGTCATATTCTCCAAAATACGATGAGGGCTCCGATTCTGAACATACACTGCAGTTCTAGATGCTTCTGCCCAAAGAAAGGTTTGCAAGTCTTGATTATGGATCATAGCTTTAGCTACCTCAACAATGGATCTATCTTCCTTTCTGCAACTCCATTTTGTTGTGGATTGTAAGGAATACAAAACTCCCTCTTAATCCCTACCTTGATACAAAAGTTATGGAAGCCTCTAGAGATGTATTCTCCTCCGTTATCAGATCTTAGAACTTTGATCCTCTTCCCAGACAAGTTATCTACTTGAGCCTTAAATTCTTTGAATTTCTCAAGTACTTCTTCAGATTCCTTAGTCTTTAAGAAATAAAACCAAGTCTTTCTAGAGTAGTCATCAATGAAAATTACATAATACCAAAAACCACTCAAAGATGCAAGAGACATTGGACCACACAAATCAGAATGAATAAGACTAGAATGCATTTTGATCTACTTTCACTACTATGAAAAGGACCTTCAGTATTCTTACCCAATGCGCATCCTCGGCAAGTACCATCATGCTCATGATTGAGTTTTGGAAGGCCAGTGACCATCTTCTCCATGGATGGAAGAGCTCTGAAATGGAGATAAGCAAGTCTTCTATGCCTAAGCTCGCTTGAATTAGTGGAATCATGCAACAATATCTGCATTGGACAAATGGAAAGTCTATAAAGACTCTCTTGCTGAGCACCAATCACTCGGGCTGTCTTGATGCTAGAGTTCTTCGGCCAAGCAAGAACTTTTCCCTCGAAAAATGCAACTTGATATCCTTTGTCCTCCAAAGCTGAAATTGATACAAGGTTCCTCTTGATACCTGGAACGAACAACACATCGCTCAAATGAAGAGAGATGCCGGAATCTAGGTGAAGAGAGGAGGCTCCAACACCTTTCACTGAATAGCATGCATCATCTCCAATTATTACTTGAATGTTAGTATCTCTCTCCACCAAATCTGAAAGATGCTCTCTAAATCCGGTAATGTGTCGAGAAGCGCCACTATCAATCAACAATGTGTTGCTATCGGTTGGAACATTGCTTGATAAGGCTGAGATAAATAGAAATCCGCTTGAATTATCTCTTGAGTCCTTCTAAGGAGAGACATCACCCACATTCGCAGTAGAGGCATGTTGCTTTGGTCTTGTTGCACAATCTCTCGCATAGTGACCAAACTTGTCACATCTGAAGCACTGTATATGGGAGAGATCCTTCTTCTTCTTAGATTCAGGAGTAGCATCCGATCTTCTGTCTCTATTCCTCTTGAAATTGCTTTTCCTTCCTTCTCTTCCTTTCCTCTTCGATGTTTGAGCAGCAAGTACATGATTGTCTTCATTGTTAGAACTTCGTCCATTACCTCTTGCTGCCAATCTTGATTCCTTTTGAATACAATCTACTCTAAGGCGATCAAACTTTGGTAGCTTCGATCTTCCACTGATACCTTGGATAAATGGCTCCCAAGATTGAGGAAGACCGTTAAGTGCCAACATGACTAAGTCTTTATCATCAACCCTATTACCAATGGCACAAAGCTGATCTCTCAACTCAGTGATCTTCATGAAAAAGGAGATAACTGAATCTCCTTTCGCCATCTTGATGTGATGAAGTTGTTGCCTCAATGCAAGAGCTCTGCTTGTATTATTGATCTCATATAGTCCCTCCAAGGTCTTGAACATTTCTCTAGCTGTCTTCAACTTGGAGATAATAGGCACAAGGTGATCCTTCACATAATCAATCAATATCTTCTTGGCCTTTGTGCCATTCTTCCTCCTTTGTGTCTGCTCGGTCTCATCGGAAGGTTCGGGTACCTCTTTCTCCATGAACTCGAGAATGTCATTTTCTTCCAATGCAATAAGAACTCTAAACTTCCAAGAGGTGAAGTTAGAGGCACCATCAAGTCTATCTTCAACCTTAAGTCCATTCACCATTTTCGTAGATAAAATAGACACACAAAGATGAGAATAATAGCGGAAGATAATGTTGCTTATATAAATCTGATCACGATCTTGCTTAAACCCGCTCTGATACCATGTTAGTTTTAGGATCAGAAATTAAATAAGCAGATATAGAACAATTTTAATTAATTTGACACAGCATATACCCTAGGAAAACCCTCCAACTTGAGGGAGAAAAACCCAGCAACAATATATCTCTTATATATTGAATAATGGAAAGCAATTCGCTTTTACAATGAAGCCAAATACAAGGCCGAATTGGTCAGCACCACACTTGATGCAATCTCAAACAAAAATATCGAACTTCTTCAATGAATCGATCTGCTGAATGTAAGACGCGACTTCTTGCTAAGATGCGAACTTGAACAAAGATGAATGGATATGAAATGATGGAGAGTGAGCGCCTATATATACAATATATGGTGCCTCTTCATGAAAGGTCGGCTTGCTCATTAAACAAAGTGTCTCTTCACTATAGTCGGCCTCCTTTGAAATGAGTAATATAAATATTAATTACAAACAAATGAAATCGCCTCCAATAAATAAATAGCTGCTGGCTATATTTAATTTATTGCTTTGTTAAAATCGCCGCTGGAAGTATGAGGCCTGCGGCTACACATCAACAAGTTGCATCATCTAAGAATGTGACTGTTATACCAAAGATAATCAATTTTCCACCTCCTCCAAGCAGCCAAGTAATTCATCTTTCAATTGAGGCAGATGCTCAAGTTTTTTTCCTACTTTGTAAAGCCTATTTTCCATATCTTTTTTGCTTATTAATGCCATGATTCACAAACTGACATGTGAAACCAGGATGTAGCTCTCAATAAACTATTAGCTTTATACCCTATAGGATAACAAGATCTAATCTCTAACACCATTGCAATATCCCTAAATCAGAATCTTACACAATATGCAATTTTTATAATACTTTGTGAATATGCAAATTTAAAGTAAAATATGATTTTTGGAAATGTATACTTTTTTTGTATTTTCTAATTATAAAACTTGTAATTAAATACTAAACTATGAAATTGATCTCATCTAAACCTTGCAAACCTACAACAATCAGCTAAAATATCTCCCTCAGTATGTCATCATTGTATGGAACTTTAGGTTTTGTTACTCTTGTAATCTCACTAATACAAGTGATGACTGTAAGTCTCACATCTTTGTCAAGGTGTCTCAAAAGCTCAAGCTTAACCAAAGAAGCCATTGATAGAATCACAGCAAGTTGCATCATCTAAGAATGTGACTATTCTACCATAGATAATGAACTTTCCACCACCTCCACCAAGCTAAGTAATTCATTTTTCGATTGAGACAGATGATTGAGTTTTTTTCTAGCTTTGTAAAGCCTCTTTTCCACATCTTTTTTTATTATTGTTAACGCTTTGATTCACAAATTGGCATGTGAAACTAAAATGTAGCTCTATGATCAAATATTAGCTTTATACCCTCCAGGCTAGCAAGATCTAAACTCTAATACCACTGTAATATCCTCAAATTGGGAACTTACACAATATGCAATTTTTATAACAGTTTGTGGATATGCAAACTTAAAGTAAAATATGGTTTTTGGAAAAAAAAAAAAAATTATTTATAAAACTTGCAATTAAATACTAATCTACGAAACTCAAACCCTAGGTTATTGCTAAACAAAAATATGTAAATATTCAAACTAAAGGTTGGCTAATATTGAATATAAAACACTAAGACTAATGCTGATTGAAAATATGCAATTAAATTAATAAAGAAGAATAGCACTTTTTTACCTCAATAATAATCAAATATTATTACTTTATTTTGTGATATATATATTTTCTTTCTTAATTATGCAATACTAAATTTAATAGAAACTATAGGACTACTACTATATTTACCAAATATTATTATTATAATGGTAGATCTGAAACCCAAATTATTGATATGCAAATTTCTGAATATTGATAAAAAGCCGTTAATAATAAATTATTTCACTGCAGAACCATGTATTTTAATACCAATCAGCTTATGAATTCACTTACAAAGCATCCCACGGCAATGCATGGATGCTCATAAAGCTGTGATCCAAGACTAAGGCGATGCAGCAGCTTGTGGGTAGCCTTTGACTCTTGTGATTCCCTTGGAAGGGACCCACACAGTTCCCTTATAGACTAGCGGTAGCATTCAAATATCAACCACCCTTATAATTAACATGTGACAAGATTATAGGGTTGCACTAGGATTTTTTAGCAATACGGCAATCACCAAAAATAAAAATGCTGCTCTCATAGGAAAAATGACAATATTATATCTAGCCAAAATAATATTAAATTCTTACACAAATAATTGGTATAATAATATATTGAAAACCAACAATGAATGTAATAAATTCCAACTCTCAATAATGGAATTTGTTTGCAAATTTAAATTGTTCTCAAGTTGAAGCACAATCACAATCCTTGTTTAGAATTGCCCACTTGGAGATGATCTTTCAGACTGTCTTCATATATCAATAGACCTTATTTTTTCAGGTCTTCATTGAAGACTGCCCACAAGGTCACAAAGGCAGTAAAAAGGATTGCATGATCTTTGTGGTGGAGAGTTAAGACTTTGAGTATATTCTCATATGAAAATCAATGATTTTGAAATGTATGATTTACCTCCACATCAGCATAAATTTCTGGAAACGATAAGCAACCCTCTGTAAAAACGTCTGTCTTGCTAGAGAATTTGTAAATCTCTGGATTGACGAGAACAATCTCCTCTCCTTTGCCACGTTCACCTGCAGGATTGAACACCATGAGCTGAACATTTACTCCCACTTGTGGTGCAGAGAGACCAACTCCATCAGTCCTGTACCAGAGACATACTAAGAAAATATCAATGCCCTTCAATAAATGTACAAACTACATAACCGATCAAATTAAAATCCAAATCAGCCAAATTGATGAAGAAAACATTCTCGTGAGCAGATAATGATATATATTTTCAATGTATCCATAACTCAAGAGCAAGGATTCCCAAGGAAGATGCCCTAGTTCATACTTCTCGGTGAAAATGAATGGAAGCATACACAAGCTGAACTCCCTCTACTTCCCCATTTCATTGAACATTTTTATAAAATACTTCTCATTTGTTATTATTTTTTGTAGACCAAAATATTATTTAATTGTAGCAGCAAAAAATACCTTTACTGATTATAATATATATTAGTACATATATTTCACATATTTTTAAATTTAGAACTCTGTTTATTAAGTTGTTAAGACTTAAGAATCAAGATATTAGTTTTGAAGAGTGATGTCAAAGGTTGCAAAATCAATGGTCTAATCTATGACTCTTGTTGGAAGAATGAATGCACAAAGTTTGAGAGAAATGGATGGCACACATTGTGTGAATGCTTATATTTTTATCATTCAAGGTGGATGTTACATTGGTGATTGTAAGTTGTAACAGTTTAGACATAACTAGTGTGATCTTATTACATTATTCACATAAGTAATAAATGCATGTGTACAAAGTTTAGTCTAGCCTTATGTCTAGTAGTCTAACTTGGTGTCTTAATATTATATTATATCTAATAGTTCCCCTTAACAACCAACAAAAGACAACTCCTAGTTTGTACCAAAATTTGACAAAAAGAATAGTACAAAGAGTTTCAATCATTAGATCAGCCTATTGTTCCTCAAATATCAATAGTGGAGAGAAGTATCATCAATGTCAACCAATTGCCAAAGGTAGTGATAATGGAGTTCAAAGTGTTTGTTTTAAGCATAATAAACTAGGTTCTTAATTAACTTCAAGAAAAGTGGAATCAATGTGTTGGTTGAATATTTTGCAAACTTATGAGGTTTAGCAAAATGGTGGTTTCAGCCACAGTGTGTGAGTTAAAACTCTCCTAATTAAGGGAAGGCTCCCCCTATCTAACTAACTAAAAACAAATATGGGTGGAACGATAACCTTTCCTCTTGTTTCAAGAAAGATTAAACTCTTTTCTCTTCACAGAAAAGTAACATTAACTTTTAAATAAACTTTAACAGCAACTTGCAACAAAATCAAGAAAAAGGAAATGAAGTTTCCTGAAAGCTCAAAGACTTCCGTCACTTCCTTCAGGACGGGAAAACAATTTCAAGTTCAAAGTCTTGAAAATCTGCAATCCTATCTACCCTTTTGAAAGATAATTCTAATGATAATATACAGCATAAAACAGCACAAAGTCTACAAGTATGATGTATCTATTAACTACTATGAATGGGAATCGTTACAAGCACAAAGACTTGCAATTCTTCTTAACTTCTAAATTATGAATTCAATCTTCAACATTCACAGCACAAAGTCTGAAAATATTTCAATTGAAGCTCTCCCTAGCAATCTTTCACAATCTCCAAATAATCACAAAGTAATGCTCCAAAATGACATAAGAACACAATGGATGCAAAGTAGGACTTCAACACAAAGTCTGAAATTTCCAACTCTTTGATATTACTTGAAAAAGAACAACTTATAACTATAAAGCTCAAAGTCTTTATGAGTACAAAATTCTGCAGAATTTTCTTGCTTTGCCAAAAAGATAAAAATTACAAAGGACCCTCTCAAGTATTTATAGGAGAGAGGTCATGAGAAAAAGGTTGGAGGATCCCAACTAACTTGAGAAATTCTCTCAACCACCAACTACTTGCAATTGACTTATTCCAAATTACAAGTCCTATTGTAATTTGACTTGTAACTTGATTACATGTAATTACAATCTTCAATAATGCGAGTAGCATGGCCACTTGTCATTACAATTTCTGACTTTACATGTAGTTTGTCAAAACAAAATTACAAGTGCATAATTGAAATTATTCTAAGTGTCCAAGACACGACTCTAACTACATCATCCTTCATCTACGATGATCTTCATGCTGCTTCAGGATTTTTTAGAACTTTAAGTATTCGAAATTGGTGAAGATATCTCGAACTTGGAACGGGAATTTGCATTCTTAATGATCTTTGTGTCCTTGGCAAACTTCAACCTTATCACAGGCTTGGAGTAGTACCATTTCTTTAGGAAGGAAGTTCTTCTCTTCGTTGCGTTCTTTTTCCATGCTTGATTTACTTTGTCCCTAGATGGTTTCATGAGGATTATTGACCTTCGGGCTGCCCCATGAATTACTGTTGTATCTCTTCTTCTTTTGTTCACTGATGAAGAACCCATAACACCTTATTCAAGATGAAATTGTTATAAAACAATACCCATGCCTTGATTTGTTGGTTTGATAGATCATGTATGCAAACAAGACTGACAAGGGAAGGGATAAATTGATGCAAAAATGGGTTCACAAGTGAATTTCGGGTTTTGGAAGGCTAACAGCAAGTAAAGTGTATAATCGGGATTTTGGAAACATATTGCAAGTGAATAAAGTGCAAGGTAGGAAAAATGAGAGGTCATTGCAAGTTTATTTTTGAAACTTCTACTTGCACTCTTTACCAAAACTTCCTACTTGCAGTTGGTTTATAAAATCCCGATTTGCAGCCAAGGGCATCATTTTTCTTTTTTTTTTCGCAAAAAATGGAAATGAGATGATGGAGAAATGTGTATGTAAATGAGATGAAATGAAAGGAAAATTTATGGCAAATGAAATGAATGGAATGAAAGTGAAATGAAATGAAAGGCAAATGGTATGAAATGAAAAATGCTGAGAAAAACGTTTTTGAAAGACATTTTTATGGAATGAGGAAAACGCGTTTGGGAATGGAGGTGTTTTTGAATGAATGAAAACACATTTTTTTTATTGAAGGCGTAAAAGATGGAATGAGAGGCGAATGGCATGTTCCAAATGGAGGTGTATGAAAGTAAACACGTTTTTCAGCATAGATGTGTTTTATAAAATAGCATATGAGATGGAATGAAGGGCGTATGAAAGGAAAATGTGTTTTCAGCTGTAAGTGTTTTATAAAATATGCAAACTCAGCTTTATAGAAAGGCAACCCAAGAACAAAAGATTTAAAGCAACAAAAACAGAAAAATAAAAAGAAACAAAGAAGATACCAGCAACAAGAGTTTACAAGCCAAAATAAAGAAAAATAAATAAATAAATAAAACCCTAGGCGCCTTGAGCAAACTCAAATCTGCAAAAGCGTGGCAATGGTAGAGCAAAATGGGGAATTTAATAAAGTTGCAGACCTTGCCAAATGTTCTTCATGCCAAAAATCTCTTCAATCGGGGTACATATGAGCAAGAGCAAGCTACAAAATTCACAAAAACACTTGCAAAACTAATTTCGGGTTTTTTGATGCTCATTGCAAGTGAAAAAATAACTTGTAAAACTTCATTGCAAGCATTTCGGGTTTTTTGAAGCTCATTGCAAGTGAACAAAATAACAAATAACTTTAAAATGCCCTTTACTTGCAAATCGGGTTTTTAGATACACTTTGCAAGTGATTTAAGTTAAAATAGGAACTTTTGGAGCTCATTGCAAGTAAACTTTTAAAAATAAAAATAAATAAGAACTTTTTCAAGTCATTGCAAGTAACTTTAAGTGAAATTGGAACTTTTTCAAGTCATTGCAAGTAACTTTTTAAAAAGTAACTTGCAAAGTGAACAAAAAGTTCCTACAACTTGTAAGTTATATAAAAAGTTCCTACAACTTGAAATTAAAACAAAAAGTAACTTGTAATAAGAGCAAAAAGTTCCTATCACTTGTAAGTTACACAAAAAGTTCCTATAACTTAAAATTAAAACAAAAAGTTAACTTGTAATAAGAGCAAAAAGTTCCTATCACTTACTTGTAATAAGAAACCAAAACCCCTACTTGCAGTGATGCCCCAAAAACCCGAAATTGACCAAAAACACACTAAAAATGACTCAGAATTTCACGAAAATGGACGAGAGTGAGTGAAAAATGTTAGCCAAAAGGACTATAGACCCAAAACTGAAATTTTCTAACCTTTGCACCTCATAGAACATGCCTTAGAAGAGAAAATCTTCAAATTTTATCAAAATTTTGATAGGTTATCCCAATTTTTAACAAGTCAAAAATTAGGGACAACACAATGTAATATGCAGAAGTTGCAAATCACTCAAAACATGTTGTAATCATACTACACTTTGTACTCTCCTACAATGGAAGATAAAGCTACAATGTGTCAAAACTTACTCTACCATGAAGCAACTCATATGCCAAAGAGAGAACATAGCTAGTAGTTGATAATCAAGTATCAACTAAACCGGCCAATTAAAGTCTGTATATTTTTTGTCAACCTATAATCATCTATCCTCTAGTAGAGAATGCCAAATGCAAGAGTACTTTTAAGAAATTGTAACACACATTTCTTTGTCTACCAATGAAAAAACTTTGATTGGTATAAAAATCGAGAGGTAACTAACAACAAAAGAAAAGTTCAATCATGTGGCTGTAAAGATATATCAAACTGCTTGCCAATTGCCTGTAGAATAACTCATTGACTAGTGATGAATCATCATAGGCAAACAACTTCAATCCAACCTCTAGGGGTGTAGTGGAAGAATTACAATCAACCATACAAAATCATTCCAAAAGATTCATGGCATACTTTACCTCAGCAATGAAAATAAAACAGTCATGTTGCCAAAGTTCTACACCTAAACAATATTGTAGAAGGCCTACATCAGTCATGTCAAAAACAAAAAATAGATTAGATTTCACATGATGCAATGTAGTCTCTATCTATGATGACAAGCTCATCAACATAGACACCAAGAGTCACAATGTTGTCACTATCGTTTTTGATAGAAATTCAGATCAGATGTACTCTGTCTATATCCAAAATTTCAAAACTTTGATCAAATGTAAAAGACAAAGCTCATGGGAGCCTACTTAATCCCATACCGAAAGAAAGAAATTATATTAATATCAAGAGAAAAGAGAAAAGATGTACTCTGTCTATATCCAAAATTTCAAAACGTTGATCAAATGTAAAAGACAAAGCTCATGGGAGAGTAGCAAGAGAAAAGATTGCTTGATTATGGATGTAAAAATGGCACAATGATACTCAAGATCAATGATGCTACATAATGTACATATGAGGCCTTGCCTATATAGGCAAGGTGAGAGGATAGGTGAACATTGGATTATGACTTGTCATAGTCATATGACATGAAACAAAAAAGAGATAAGGATCCTAAGAGAACCTTAAGTAAACTTAATTAGCAAGTGTGAATAGGACCTAGGAGGTGAACGAGTTAGGTAAAACACCCTATTCACACCAACACTCCCCCTAAAGTGCAACTTAAGGAGAAGTAAACAAGTGCAAGAATGTAAAGATGATGCAAGAATGAGTTCCGACCACAAGGCCATGTTAGGTACCCATGAACAATATATCTCTCATAGGAAAAGTAAAGGAGAAAAACTTGTAGAAAAAAACTCCTCTCCAAAAGGGAAAGCAAGAAAACAAACATAAAAAAGTGATGGAAGGACTCAACATAACCCCCCAAGGACCACATCCATCACTTTTTCATGAGTGTGACTATAGATCCCCCCCATAATGAAGTAGCTCTTATGCCAATGGTGAATTCTTGAAGACAAAAGACAATCCAATGCTGGAAAACAACATTCCTCTCCTCAGGAACAAACAAGTTCAATTGTCTATGTAGAAGAAACTCCAACTACAAGAAGAGAGATGAGGGTAGAAGTATCATGATGAGTGTATCTAAAAATTGATTGAGTGTCTCCATGCTAGAGTATGCCACAACAAAATCAAGTGCTACCCAAATCAAAGAAGATAACAAATCAAGACAATGTGGAAACTCATGAACAACAATCTCCAAAGACAATGATGATGTGATAACAATTGTGTTGTAATTGTCATTGTTGTACCCAAAACCAAAATTTTTGCTTCACTAAGGCATTTTGCTTAATTGAGTCTTAACCTTGTTAAAGTGATGTCAGAAGGTCGTTTTTGGGGTTTTTAAGTATGGAGTTGGTGTCGGTGTCATGTCAGTCTGTTACTGAAGAGATTTAAGAAAAATGAAAATTTGAAAGAAAAGCATCAAAATTTTCTATCTCTAGAGAGGGGAGCACATTTTGAAATAGGCGCCCTATCTTTTAGGGGCCCAGATCCTGTTTTTAGGGTTTGTCACCTCCAGCAGACATTTGTTTGGCATCACGCCAGCTTCGCAGTGAGCATCAAGCCTGCCAAACGGACCTGTTTCGAGCAAGTTGTGGAAGATACAGTGCAAACCGAGGCGAAGACGAGAATTGACTAACACTGGTAAAAAGCGCAGCTTTTCAAAAAGGCGCCCATCTTTTTGAGGTACCAAATGTAGGTTTTTGACTAAATGCCATCCAAGATGTTTATCTCACATTCGTTCAAGCTTCGCGACGCATCCGTCAGTGGGTGAATCTGAGTTGCAGAAGTGCCTGAACCAGAGGTCAAACGTAGGGTCAAATCTTAGTCAGAATATCAAGGGAAAAAGCAAAAGAGCACTTTTTGAGAAAGGCGCCTAAGCTTTTCAAGCCTTTAATGCCTTCTTTTTGATAGTTTCAGATATTCAATGTGTGTCCGTGTTACGTTGACTTTGGTTACTGTCTCCGTCATCGAGGACTCGGCCGGCTGCGTCAATTTTTGTGATATTTTGGTCAGTTCCAGAAATGGCTAAGAGGAAAAAGAGCAACTTTTGAGAAAGGCGCCCTTGTTTTTCACCCCTCAGATGATGTTTTCTGGAGAAATGTGCCTTTGCAGCTGTCGTGCAGAATGAGGTCAGCTCCGCAGTGAACCTGAGATCCAGTCCTGAAAGTTGATAAAACAGAAGTTATGAAGGATTTTGTTTTTCCCTTCGTACGAGATCGGGATGTCAAAATTTGACTAAGTCTGAGAAAAAGCGCAGCTTTTGAAAAAGGCGCTTGGATTTTTGAGCCTTTAGATGTCAGTTTTATGGTATGCAGTCTCAAGGTACCTTTTGATTAGTTTCTGTTCAGCTCTGCGATGCACCTGTCAGCCAGTCAATCGGAGAAGTCAGTCAACCAGGGTCAGAAGATGAACAGAGGTCCCAGCAGAGGTTTTAGCTTAAATTTTCATGAAATTTGGCTAAGTTTAGAATTCGACTTAAGAGCTCAAAGTTGAATTTTCGAAAGAGAGTTGAATGGACGCCTTAACAAGAGTTCTGACTGCAGTTAGACTAAACGTTTTCTGGGTTGTCATCTTCAGTTCGTATATTGGCATGTCGAGTGATCTTTCAGTTTGCATGTCAAGTTAACTAGTTTGCATGTCAAGTTAACTACTTTGCATGTTGAGTTAACTTGTTTGCATGTTCAGTTAACTAAAGTCTGTACTTGAAAGTCAACTTCAGTTCACATGCATGACGAATTTTGGTTGAAATTATGAAAATTTTGTGAAGTAGGCACTTACCCTTTGTCAACTGAAGTTCCAAAAGGGGACGCCATATTTGATTAAATTAAATATCATGAATTATGTGAAGTTGGCGCATTTACTTTGGAATGTCAACTTGAGTTCCAAAAGGGACGTTATTTTTAGAATTAAAGCATGTGAAGTTGGCGCATTCACTTCTTGAATGCCAACTGAAGTCTTGAAAGGGTCGCCATTTTTAGAATTGATTTAAAGCATGAAGTTGGCGAACTCATCTCAATCAAGATTGTCAACTGAAGTTTTCAAAAGGGACGCTTTAGTTCTTAATTGTTAATTTAATAAATTTTGAAGATGGCGAATTCAATGAAGATGGTCAACTGAAGTCTAAATCGCATGGTTTTGTCAACTGAAGATTGAAAGGGAAAACCCTAAAGCATGGTGCTTTATTTAGCATATTTTAGTTTCAGTTAACTAAAATGAGGTCCAATTAGAAGCCAAGCGCCATTTTTCAAGCTTTAGTGCTTTATGCGAATTTCAATGATGAAAGCTTATTTATTTCAGCCTTGGCGTCCATTATTTCTTCATTTCAAACTTCGAAGCCTACATTCTTCTTGAGCGAGCAGCAAGCTAAAGGTGCTACAGGTGTCAGAATTCAGCGTTCTTCGTAGCAACGAATTCAGATTGTGCAGAGGAAGAAGATTCCAGACTTTATTTTCACTTTGCATGCAGGTTTTATCAAGTTCCAGAAAAGAGATTGGCGAATTCTTCAGAAGCAGAACAAGCAAAACTTTCTATCTTCTGTCTTATTTCTTCTATTTCTCATCTTAGGTGCTTTCTTCGCATGTCAAAGAAATTCAACATATTTTCAGAATTTGGTCATCTGGGTTCGCAGACTTCAGTATTTACAGCAAAACCCACGTCTTAGATTTTTTAGAGAAAATTGCCCCGCAGCCTTCATTCTAAAGCTCTGTGCTTTTTTCCGAGAATTTCTTTGCATGTGGGCTTGAATCACATCTTTTTGAAAATCGCATCATCTGGGTTTGTTCAAAATTCCGTTGTGCACAAAACCCATGTTTCAGATTTTCTCAAGAAAAATTGCCCCAGGAAGCTCTAAAAACCCCTGCAGTTCTCAACTGAAAAGTCTTTGCATGTTAGGCTAAACGGCGTTTTTTCACAATTTTGACGGTGTGGGTTGTCTTGGAATCATTTTCCGGACAAAACCCATGTCTCAGAATTTTTGCTGAAAATTATCCTCTGACAGGCTATTTTGAGTCTCACTAGGGGCCATTTTAGCTTTCGGAGAAGTTATTGAGAATATAGCGTGTTCACGGTCAGCGGTGGAAGTTTTTCAAAGGCGGTTCAACTAGACTAAAATTCAGAATAAATCGATGCTTAATTCATGATGCATTAAGCGTCAAGCTGCATAAGAAATAGAGGCCACCACTTCATTTACGGAGCCGCCAAAGTCACTCAGATCTTGTGCAATTATCTTCGTGAAGATGGTACCTATGCTGATCTCGAGGCTGTGCAAACTAAGTTCCAGAAGCATGTTCGTGATATCTTGATGGAGATTTTGGATCACATTTCAGTGATTTCAGCTAGTTTCAAGAAGGCGACTGAAAATGTTAAAGAATGTATGCATACAGTCAAGGAAAGTGACAGAGAATTGAAGAAGCATATTATTATTTTTGGACAGCGTCAGAGTGCCGGAAGACGGAGTAATTGATGAGTTCTTGGTCGAAGTGTTAGACCGAGATGACATGGAGTGATCTGCCAGTTGGAACCTGCAGTTAATTTCGAGGGTTGGGAACGCGAGCAGCTTGATTAACTTCGACTTTCGGTCTTGAGTTCACTTGCTGACTTAACATATCTAGTCATGCGGAATTGTCCGAAGTTAGGGTTAGGGTTTCCGATTAAGCGAGGGTAGTAACAGTTAACTTTGCTTTTCATCAGGGCGTGCATGCTTGCACGTGGTCCCATTGGGTTAAATGTATCGATTCTTGGCGTGGTGAGTTAACTATATAGTTTACTTCATTAGGGTTTAATAATTAATCTTGCATGCATTTGCGAGACTGTAGTTAACTCAAGGTGATTTTAGGGTTCCCTACACCTTGATGTATATAAATAAGAGCTTATGCTCATTTGTAAATAACTTTTGCTTGAGAGAAATATATATACGCCTACTTGCCCCTCGATATTGCTCTTTTGGTATTTGTTCATGTGTCTTAGCTATTGATTAATTGTTGTTATGCCACATAGGGTTTCATTACAATTGTGGTGAATTCTTTCTATTTTGTACAACTTTACCATTATGATCAATTGTTATGCCACATAGGGTTTCAAGAGGTTATGATGATAAATCTGTTTTGTGTATCTTTACCATTGTGATCAATTGTTATGCCACATAGGGTTTCAAGAGATTGCGATGATAAATCTGTTTTGTGAACCTTTTATCATTATGATCAAGTGTTATGTCACATAGGGTTTCGTGAGATTGTGATGATAAATCTGTTTTGTAAGTCTTTACTATTTTGATCAAGTGTTATGCCACATAGGGTTTCATAAGATTATCATGGTAAATTTTTAAATCTGTTTTGTGCCCAATAAACTTGTCTAGATTGAGCTGATAGATGCGCCACCTTGCCTTCAAGTAGAGAATCTAAACTCGTTTATCGTCTGATAGTCAAAACCCTGCTCCATTTCCTCATGCTCTGTTTTCTTGAGGAAATTGGATAGATTTAAAGTAGATAGCTTAGTTGTAGTTAATGATCTACGAAACCAGAAAATCCTTAGCTGCAACGTTCTTGGTTTTCTTAACCTTGTGCCTCTTCCAGCTGAGAACAAAAAGATAGGACTTAGATTACTTTTCTTTTCCATGCATTCCAGCACAACGAGGGAGCTTCCCCTCCTAATTTGAAGAGCACTCATTGCGTAGTGTACATAGCTGTCCGTACAAACCTGCACTCCAGAGGTGTTAGATTTTTCGCCAACAGTTTTCTTTCTCGGTGGAAGGCACAAGTTAGAAAGGCAAGAGCGTTGCAATGGAGTTTTCTGTTTATTAGATCATTAACTACAATAAGCTATCTACTTTCATCTATCAATTTCACTCAAAATGACATGAAATGGGCGGGTTTCTTCTCGGGGCGATCATGGTTTAGATTCTCTACTTGAGAGCAAGGTGGGCATCTGCTCCGGTATGAACCGGATTTATTGGGCACAAAAGCTTGATTTAAGAATTTACCATGATAATCTTATGAAACCCTATGTGGCATAACACTAGATCAAAATAGTAAAGACTTAGATTACTTTTCTTTTTCATGCATTCCAGCACAACGAGGGAGCTTCCCCTCCTAATTTGAAGAGCACTCATTGCGTAGTGTACATAGCTGTCCGTACAAACCTGCACTCCAGAGGTGTTAGATTTTACGCCAACAATCATCAAAGAAAAAGTGGATATCCTCAAGTGTGTCCTCCAAATATGCAATATGAGACTCACAAAAAAAATCTGAAATACTTATTGTAATGCCCAAAATTACAATTTTTGCTTCATTAAGGCATTTTGTAAAAGTGGTTAAAGTCTTGTAAAAATTGTCCCAAAGTCAAAATTTTTTAAAATAAAAATTTTCTATTTTTAGAAATTTCTAAAACTAGAACTTCTAAAAATAGATGTGAATTAGGGTTTTCTGGATATTTATGGGTTTCTTGTCAAACAAATGCTGGCAAAATTTTCTAAAAATAGAATCTTTGCATGGAGGGTTCAAATTGATTTTGATTGGTTGAAAATACGTCCTGATCAGGCTGGTCCAATCAAAATCGTCAAAAAGTCAGTTTTTCTTTGGTGAGTCTATTTCGCTTTTTCAAAAGATAAATCAGGACCTCTGAGGTCATCAATGGAGGATGGCCAACTTCCAAGTGTCAAAATCAAAGTCTCAAATGTTGCACAGACCGATCAACAACGAAAGATGCTCGAAAAAATGGTGAACGAAGGAGGGGAATCTAAAAATAGCAAAATGTGTAAAAAATATTCTAACTTTGGAGATGTTGGGCGCCTTATTTCAAGGCAGGTGTCTGGCAGTCAATGCCTTAGCCAATTTTTCAATTTTTGCAGATCATGCACAAACAATGGTGAACACAATCAACGCAGTTGACAAAGGTGGTGAACGGAGAATGAAAAAAGTTGAAAAACTCAAAAAATAAACTATCTCTGGAGATGTTAGGTGCCTTATTTCAAGGAGGGCACCTTTCTTTTCATGCCTCAGAAAAATTTTTCCGTTTTTGAGAAAACGTGCAATTTGACTCTTCAACCCAGTTTAGATCTAGTCAAATGTAGTCAAAAATAGCTTTTAGGGTTTGGAAATGTAATGTCCCCATTTTAATTAGTTGGCATTATAGTTAAATAATTAATTTAATGTTGTTGAAAAGGCCAAATTAAAAAGGGACAACTTAAATTAATTATTTAAGTGGCAAAAAAGTTAACTTAAGTTATGAAAGCCAAATAAATTAATTAAGTTACTTTAAAGTGAATTCTCAAAAGGACAAATTAAAAGTGAAAAAGGGAATAAAAGGAGAATTCAAGAAGTCGGGGCAGTTACAAGGAGGAATTAATAAAAGACTTTTGGGGGCTTTGTTTCATAGACTGGTTTTGGATTTTAGATTTTGGAACAGGTTTCTTTGGCTGGAAGAATTTCCAAAACTTTGTGAAGACAGAATTTTCTTCTCACAGAGAATATCATCTTCGGAGTTGGAAGATACCCCCAAGGTGATTGTTGAAAGTCCTACTCAGGGACTGTGCTTGGATTCAACAATGATGTTATTTATGAAATTTGTAAGTCTTATTTTTAAGACACATTTTCAGAATTTCAGTACTGATTAAATTGTTTTAAATGCTGGAAATAATTGTATCAATCTTGATGAAGTTTGTAACAAGAGTTTGAGCATAACTTGAATTTGCATATTGAAATGTAGAATTTCTAAAGGATGCTATTGTAAGTCATTAAATTAATGTGTTACCTAAACATTAGAGTTGGTGGAAACAGAAAAAAATTGTATATAAAATAGGGCAAGTTATTTCATTGGTATCAAAGCTCAGCTTTTCCTGCCATCCTAGTGGGTTGTGCAAATGTTCAATTGACAGTTTGAAGTTGTGGTATTTGAAGACAAACTCAAAGCAATCTGAATAAATTTGTTCTATCAGTTCATTGCAATTTTGGAGTGTGTGCAGAAGGATTGTGAAGGAAAAGTTGGTGTATAATCTTGAATTTCACTGCTGTATGTAATTGGGTTGATGAGACCATTTTCCATGGTAGCGTGGATAGCCAATTCGGTCATTATTTCGTTGCTCGATACAGGAAGTATTCAAGATACATTAAAATTTGAGATAAGAGGCATTTGTTCAACTTCCATCTACTGAATTAATAATTCATGGGTCCACAATAATCGCAACAAGAAGAAGCAATTTAAAATCAAGGAGATAGTGACGTGTTTGAAAGAGGCAAGCAAATATTATTTGCGGGAAATGATTTATTTTGCTGAGGAAATCGAAAGACAACCCACGAGATAAGGAAGCCATTTTAAATATCAAAGAAATCAGAGTATTGGTGAAGCCGCTAATTAAAGGAGTTTGGTTCGATAGGTGTCTTCTTCGTATCGGGAATTTTAATGGAAAGGAACTATTCATTGAAATCTTATTCGGGAGTCTGCCACAATAAATCTAAGGGACTCAATTGAGCTGCAAGCATAGTAGAATCGTGGGAGTTCCGGGAGTTCTGGAATAGTTTCCACGGCATCATCTTCCTGTATTATAAAGTATCGAACTCAATTTTGAAGGTTTGAGCAGCTTCATGTTATGGGAATTCTTTATAACAGTCGCCATTGGGAAAAGTTTCAATCGGGCTCTTTAACAGAGATAAAGAAAATTAAGGGGGGAATGCTATTCTATATTGAAGCCACCAAGAAGTCGGTAACAATATTTTCAAGGAAGCGATATTTGAAGGGAACATATTTGAATAAAGATATTAAGAGTCATGCTTTCGATTAGCAGGACGTATCAATCCCAGAGGCCGTCTCAATTCGCTCAAGCCGTTTATTTCATGGCATCATAGTATCACAGAATACCATGTCACAGTTTGGTGTCATTTGTGGAGACGGGAGAGTTTGATAATGGAAAAGCTATTTATATTACCTGCCGACTGGAATGTAAGGGAATATCAGTTTATTGAAGTTTGTAACACTTTCTTAAAAGCTGTCAATTAATAAGGGAATCGATATTTGGCAACACTTATTATATTATATAGCTTACATAGGTGACGGGCCAAATCACGGGAGTAACGTGGCAAAAAGGAAATTGTGCCTTGGCAATTCTTCAAGAGTTGTTATATCTCTAAGGGATACATGGCCATTTGGAAGGTGACATGGAGATTATTGGTATTCTTTCCTCGGGAGTTCAGACAAAAAATGGTGAGAATTCGTCTCTTGTCGGGAGCTGTTTACTATTAAAAGGATTAAAAGTCGTCAGGTCCTAAAGAAACGAACTCCGAAGAAAAGACTTGCTAAGGAGGTGTAAACTTATTTGGTGCCGTGTCAAATTGTATTGGGAGTGATTTATAATCGGGTGGCTTGGGATTGGCTACCACGGCAGTATCTTTGTATCATTAAGCGATGAAAATGGAGCCGCAGACCTTATATAAAATGATGACATGGTTGCTTTCTTGGCTGTGAGTCGAAAGATACAAAATTGGAAGCCTTGAAGAAGCAAGTAATATTTGTTTAGATAGTTATCGAGAGTTAGAATCAAGAATATCATGCGTTGAAGTTAGCCGCCCATGCCTGTGGGACAATTTGTAAGTGAAGATCGTTGTTTAGGGGAAGTAATGGCATATTGGGTGTAAATCGTGTGGAGTGAACAAATAATATTCAACCTTGGTTGTATAAACCTTGGACGTATTGAAAAAAAAAGGGCGGGGGTCACACTTTAAGCATGGGTAAACAACTTCATCTTAAGCGAATTTGTATGTGGAGTCTCGTCAGATGTCAGTGACTATTACCCCAGTAGAATCGTGTAAGACTGTTGAAGCACTAAACACAACTACAAATAATATTAAAACATTTGGGTTTGTGTATATTCTTTGGGAATACGTCTCTGCTAGTCTCTGAGCTCCTAATGTCCATTTAATCTCCTAAGAAGTCAATTTATGTTTATTTATACTTGGACTATTGTTGTAGCTAAATGTTGTGCAATAATGTGGTGCAACAAACTCCAGAACTGAGCAGTCATGTGTAATTTCCTGTGCTTCAAACTTCAAGGAATATCAGATGTTGCTACAAGCAGCATAATCCACTAAAGAAATTGAAGCCTTCTAGGATGTATTGCAGCTCTATTGGTACGTCTCTTATTTGGACACTACTTCAATATTGGATGGGTTGAGCAGTTTGATGTAAAGATTGAGTCTCCCAAGGAATTCTTGGTATAAAAATAGAGTATTAACTTTCAGCTAAAACATGGCAACCGGAGATAGAGAATGGTTGGCAAGAATGTTTTACGATTCAGGTGGTAAAATCAGTAAGCTATCTCAATCGAAGAATGATGCTTTGGCCACATTGGAGGGTGTAGAGGAATGCTTGATCCTTGTTGAGCAGTCACCTTCAAACCAATTGAAAATAGCTCTTGCTCCTATAGTAACTTCTTTGGGTCAGCACAGATGATTGAGACATAAAGATGATGAGGTAAGATTGTTGGTTACGGTTTGTTTGAGTGAGATTTTAAGAATATTGGCACCTGAAGTTCCTTATGATGATGACAGAATGAAAGAGGTAATCAAATTGATGGTGGATAGTTTCCAAGATTTGGATGATGTTAAATGTTTTCATTTTTCTAGGAAGGTGTTCATACTTGAAACATTTGCAAAAATCAGATTGGAAAATATCATGTTAGACTTGGGATTAGATGATTTGATTTACCAAATGTTTCACCATTTCCTTGCCACAATCAAAAAATATCATACTGATAATGTTATTGCAGCCATGCAAACAATTATGATTTTGGTTATTGATGAGAGTGATGTTATTTTCAGCCCATTCCATCTATGTTATTGGCTGTTTTGAAGCAAAAACAGGTTATTATTACAGCTGCATATAGATTGGTTTACAAAGTTTTCAAACAATGTGAAGAGAAGCTAAAACCTTACATGGTTGATGAGGAACAAGCTGATGTAAAAGAAATTAAAACCATGGACGAGATTCCTCTTGAACATAGTGTTGTTCAAGCTCCAAAATTTGAATTATGCCATGAGGATATAATAAAGGTTGCTGATGATGAGAGCTGTGATATTGAAAAAAAATCAGAAAAATTGTTGCATGTAAGTTGAAATTGATCATTTGACCGATGAGACGTGAGTTGAAGGAACAGATGAAGGTTACCGAGGATATGATTGTTGCAGCCCTATCTCGTTTTGATCATACACATAATGTTATTGATGAACTCATTTGGGAAACTCAAATTGAGGAAAGAAAAAGGGGAGTTGCGAGTGGAGTCACTCTTAATCGATTGTACACTATTAGAAAAGCATTGGAAATGATAAAATCAAATTATTTGCAATTGCTTGTGGACAGAGATTTGGCTTTCAAGTATGCTGAATAAAAAGAAAGAGAAGCTGATGATCTTTGTTTGCAGTTAAGTATGACTCATTTTTCATTATACAAAGCATAAAATTCTATTTCTATTGCAGCCACTTCCGAGGATCAAGAAAGTGAAACAAAGACAATGGAGATCAAAAAGATTGTTGAAGGGATTGATGAACTCCACGTAGAGGAAATGTTGCATAATGATCCTAGTATTCCTCATAATGGTGAGATTCGAGATGTTGATAGAGATTGGAACTCACATCAAGAAATTGAAATTTTGAATTTTGAGGGTCAATTTTCAAACGAAGGTACAGGTTGCAACCATGATACAGCAGATATAACGGGTAATGAGGGCAGATTTCAGTACAATACACTTCATGAATCAGCAGTTATTGAGGAGCTTTCAATGTTGGAAGAAGATATTCATGAAACTTATGATGACATCACTGAAAGTGATAAAGATTATGTGGATTTTATGAGTGTTGATAGCAGCAGTCAATTGTCTTTGTATGAGTGTGATTTACTCCATGAATTTGATGTTAATGTTAAACATCTTGAATTGGATGAAACTGAACCCAATTCTAGTGCTATGTTTGACAAAGAATACAGGATTTGGGACCCGGGTATAACTCAATATTGGATTTATAAACTTTCAGGTTTTGTTTCATGGATGGGCTATAGGAAAAATTTCAATTTTGTAGGTGTTGTTCATTTCTTAATCAGCCAACACATGGATTGTGTTACTAGCATACAAGTGGCTTGGTTAGAATATTCAGTCAATGAGTTCATGTGTCAGTGGAGGTTTAATGAGGATGATAACCCCATCATTGGAGAAGTGTCATGTCCCCGAAAATGGATAACAAAATTATATTTAAAAAAATATTAATGAATTAATACCATTATAATTATAATTGTCAAAAGACAATATTATAATTATAAAATATCAATATCAATAATTTAATATTATAATCAATATTAAAAATATCAAAAATTAATATATAAAGAATAAACCAATATGAAGCAGATAACATCATAATTATAATTACAAATAAATAAAATAAACATCAAGATGTGAAAATTATAATCACCTTAGATAATATTATAACTATAATATAATATAGATTAAGATTACTATAAACGTCATTATAGTCACGATGTGATAAATATTAAAAATTATATATAGTTGACAAACACTATATAATATATATTTGGCAAACGTTATATAAAATAAATATTGACGCAGGAGTTAGTAATCTAAGAATTCACGAGGATAAAGAACAGAGGCTCGGATGGAGTTTTTCTTCGTCGCCTATATCCGCCATCATTAGTATCCCTTGTAGAGTGCAGCATATGAGCACAGTCGCTTTGTCATTATCGCCACCTTGAGGACATGGTTGAGTTCACCAGGAGTTTGATTAAATACTCTATTTGCCAATTTGTATTAAGAAGCTAACGACAAGTCACTTATACTAAACAAATGGGACACCTTGTAATCGCACCTCCATTCCAAAAAGACGTGACTCAACCAGGAGGGAGCGATGGTCCACGTCATAGAAATAGGGGGATTGAGACTCGGTCTGGGATGTTAGTTTTAGATCAGAAATGTAAACAATTAATAATGCAACACATAAGACAAATGAAACAGCAGTTTACCCTAGGAAAACCCTCCACTTGAGGGAGAAAAACCTAGCAACAATATATCACTTATATATTGAATATCAACAATTGTCTCCTTTACAAAGAGGCTGATAATAAGGCCAATTAATAGCACCTCAACTTGAAGCAAATACAGAATGAATTATATCTTCTTGCTGATGATAAACTCAGCCTTCTATAATGCTTCGATCTGCACTTGAAGTATTCGCACTTAACTAAACTCAAACTATGATGAATATGAATGATAAAAATACAATGAAGAAGCATCGAATATATATACACATGCTAATGAAAGGACGCATCTACTTAATCTTCATGTCGGCCTTCTTTAATAATTGTGTCTCCTTGACATATGAAGTCAGCCTCCAAAGATCATATTCCTTCAAGAAATTCGGCTCCAAGATGGCAGTCTTATTAACAATAATTAAATATTAATTGAAGTGTGATGATGAAGCGCATCTTCATCAACCGTTGCCTTACAAATTAAATAGCCGTTAGGCTATCATTTAATTTGTTCTTCATAGAACGATCTGGGCTAGAAGTAGAAGCTTGACACTGCCATGTAACATCAACACTCCCTCTCAACTAGGGAGGAATACTTCCAACTATGCAAGACATATCACCTCATCGTGATGTCAACCACCATGGCTACTCCCATATGTGGAAAGAGGAACATATCACCTCATTGTGATATCAACCATCATGGCTACTCCCATGTATGGTAAATGTGTACGCGCCCACCGTAATCAATTAACGACATCGCCACCTCATCATGATCGCCCACCATGGCTCCCCGAGGGTGTTACTGTGTACAAGAAAATCATCACGGGACTTTCACGCGATGTTGTCATACGGTATCCACCATGGCTACTCCCAAAGTTAAAACAAGGGTTTTCACTGTAATGCTGTCCCCTTCCTCGAAAGCATGATCTTCTCGCATGACCATTGGCCTGCTCCTAGAGACTCAGTTACCGACGGCTTCTGATTAGGGTTTCTTTGTGTGTGGAGGTTATGCGCTCGTGGGAATCAGTGGGATTGAACCATGGATTCCTTTGGTTTTCTCAGGAGCTTCGCAAAGGATATGTTTCTTCCTCGGGTATTCTAGCACTTTCTCTCGAATTTACTATTTTAGTAAATTTCATCGCGTCCTTTGGTCCCTTTGATTCTCTCCTTCAATGAATTCACTGGTTTATTCAGATTTGGCTTCCTGGATGTAGATAAGTTCATTTCCCATTTTCAAAATAACATATTTTAATGTTATATTACCCCTTGGCCTAGTCTATTGACTTAATGTTGTTTTAAAAAGTGGTCTTTTAAGGGTGGCGCCATCATTGAGATTATTTTATAATTATTAAGACTGAATTAAAGCCTTAAGTTGGATGCCATTATTAAAGTGATGAATTTAATTAAAAGAAGTCAAATTGAATCTTTGAAGAAAAGGACTCCATCTTTTGGAGGATTAGGGTTTGACTCTGAAAAGAAGGTTGGGGTTTCGAGAAGGTCAATGACAAATTATAAAAGGAAGCCTTTGGTCCTCATTTCATTATCTTTGGTCTATAGAAATGTTATGCTGCCAGTTTGGCTCTGGGATTGCTTCGAGGAATGTAAGCCTCCTAGCTAGGCATTGCTTCTCGCTTGAAAGATAGCGACTAGTGGTGAATTAGTGTAGTTTTGTGAGTTGCATTGGTATTTGTGCATTGTTGTCAGCTTGTGGCTTTCTAGTTCAGATTTAGGCATGTTAGAAATATTTTGGAAATTGCATTTTAGTACAGCAAATTGTCTTTTTAATTCGTAAATCAAAAAATACAAAAAGAGTGCTTCTGGGTATTGTTCCTTTCTCTCTGTTTGTAAGGGGCGACCCATTTCCTGAAGTTGTAGATTTTATTTCGAAGGCTGTGATTTTTAAATGCAAAATCGCCCTCTTGCTAGGCCATACTATGCAGATCTGCTTTGGAATTCGTGTATTAAATAAATAGAGTCCTTTGAGGGAGTTTCAGTGTTCTCAATTGGTCGCCATCATATTAGGATCATATTGCTTTTCGTTTGGTGGAATTTGGTTAAGTTTGGAATGAGTTGTGAATGAATCTGTGAGATACAGGGCCGCTGTTCATGCATACGAAGATCCGGACTGTCAAAAATCAGATTATCAGGTTGGCCTTAATAGTGCAGTTTCTGATTAAAGCTTCCTTATTCATTGAACGGAATTCTATAAATATTGTTGCAACTCTATTTACATTTCGATTTGTATTGATAGCAAGGAATTGTCTAACATATTGTAAGCTGGCAGTAGTACTGACAGCAGTAAAAATCTTGCTTTATCAATTTGTAATGCTCAACTTTACTTTCAGTAATTGCTATTGTATTTACTTTATTTCCGCCCTATGGTAGCTACTTTCCCACTCCGGGTTAGAAAGCACATTCTGGGTGTTGAGTACTTTCAGCATTACAGTTATTTCTTTCAAGCATTGTAATTTGTAATATTCCGCCATATGGTCGCCTCAACTCCATACTGGATTGGGTAGCACATACTTGGTGTCGAGTTCCCTTTCAGTACTTGTAGTGTAGAAGACCCTCTGACCATATGCTCGC